>JAVKPL010004072.1:0-21045 GCA_032173675.1 Gastrolobium villosum
ACTAACTTATGGATGTGAAGCTATGATTCCGGTGGAGCTAGGAGAGCCATCTTGGAGGAGGATTCAAGCTCTGACACAGGCAGAAGAGGACAACAATGAGAAAATGTCAGTCGAGCTAGATCTGATGGATGAAATCCGAACTATGGCACATTGTAAAAACTACATGGCCAAGCAACTCGTGGCTAACCGGTTCAATAAAAAGGTGAAGCCACGGTCATTTGAGGAAAAAGAGTTGGTGCTGCGAAGGGCAGATGTCGGAGGACGAAATTCGGATGGGAAGTTGGCTCCGAGATGGGAAGGGCCATTCAGAATTAAAGATAAACTTTCCAAAGGAGCTTATGTGTTAGAGACTTTGAAGGGGAAGCATGTCGGAAGAACATGGAATGCAGACAAGCTGAAAAAGTATTATAGTTAAATTAAAGAATTGTTTGATGCATAAACAAAAGTGGTATTTTCTTTTATCCTTTTGTAACTCAATAAACTTCAATGGTGCAAACAATGCCATATTCGTTTTAGCCAAATTGTTTACAAGGTTATTTTTGCATTATAACATTCCGGATTCGAAAAACTTAGCACCATATACAGATCCGAGGTATTTGAACCCGCCCTGCCCAAAGGGCAGGGTTGAGCGTTTCAGACTCGTCTATCGATTTGACATATTTGAACCCGCCCTGCCCAAACGGCAGGGTTGAGCGTTTCAGACTCGTCTATCGATCAGAGATATTTGAACCCGCCCTGCCCAAAGGGTAGGGTTGAGCGTTTCAGACTCGTCTATCGATCCAACATATTTGAACCAGCCATGCCTAAAGGGCAGGATTGAGCGTTCCAGATTCGTTTTATCGATCAGAGATATTTGAACCCGCCCTGCCCAAAGGACAGGGTCGAGTGTTCTAGCCTGGTTTATAGATCTGAGGCATTTAAACCCACCGCGCCCAAGGAGCACGGTCGAGCGTTAGCCTAATAAATAAACCCGAGGTACTTGAACCCGTTTCTACCTGAAAAGGCAGAAATTGAGCATTCTAGACTTGAAAATTAAGTCGGGGTGCTTGAACCCGCCCTGCCTAAAGGGCAAGGTTGAGAGTGCTAGCCTCGTTTCAACTGCAGATGTTCAAAGAGGGGAGAATAATGCGATAAGGGGACGCCCTCGCACATTTTCCCGGTTAAAAAAATGCCATAGCTCTGAACATACAAATAGGATATTGCAAATAAACAGGTATAATGCTAAAGCTAACGCAATTAAGAAATCCAAATAGTATTAGCAAAAGCAAAGTTTATACAACATCCAGCCGGCATTCCGGCCTTTCTTTCTACAAACTAAGGGGTATCTCCCCTAAAAACCGCTTGAATTTCGGTGTCAAATTGCCGATTTGCAGCTTCAATTTCTGGATTCAGCATAGCATTGTCATCATCTGCTGCATTTGGCTCCTCGGCAGAAGGAAAAAATATGCCACCGCTAACATAACCAAAGCAGTCCAGCTGATCCAAGTTCAGGGGCATTCCAGGATTGAAGTACTTTATTTGGTTCACAACATTGTTAAAGGCAGAACCGGCAGCCTTTTCAAGCGCAGACTGACGTCGATCGTAATCGGTCTGCAGCTCTTCACGCTCAGTCTTGAACTGATCCACCTGTGAAGTTAATTCTTTATTCTTTGCCTCGAACTCGGATAGCGTGGATAGCCTATCCTTGACAAAGTCAATCAAGATTTCCTTTCCGCCCTCCAGACCGAAGGAATTCGACACCGACTTCAGGTCGGCTTGAGATTGCTGCAAAGACAATTTTAGCTCGGCAGCTTCGGATGTCAATATCCGGTTCTCTTGCTTCATCTTGTCAAGGTCATTCTGCAGTGCAATCTTGTCATTCCTTAAGTTGTCCCTCTCAGCTAACACCTCAGTGTGTTTCTCCAGCATTAGAGAGTAAGGTTTCATCAAGGAAGCCGCCTTGTACAAGTACAGCTCGGCTTTCTGCAGTTCTTCGGCCTCGGTTTTCGATGGATAAGGGGAACCATAGAAAGCAGGAGGGGGCGAGTCACCCCGCGCAGCTCTGTTGTCACTCCCATCTCCCATAGAGATCCCCTCCTTAGTCCAGCAGGAAGGGGGATGGCGATGCACTAACTCTTTCGACGGACACCACGACCCGTGTTGTGCCACCACCTCCAACCACAAGAGGAGTTTCTTCTGGCTCTCCATCCAGCCAGTTCTCGCCATC
Organism: Gastrolobium villosum; assembly: GCA_032173675.1. Classification (NCBI taxonomy): domain Eukaryota; kingdom Viridiplantae; phylum Streptophyta; class Magnoliopsida; order Fabales; family Fabaceae; genus Gastrolobium; species Gastrolobium villosum. The sequence goes on from JAVKPL010004072.1 coordinate 2,207, forward strand.
GTGCGTTAAGTCCAGAATGGATATGCCGCAGTGAGCATCCAGATTAGATGATCCGGCCCACAAAGAAGGATTGGCAACTTTCTGCTTTTTGGCCGCAGGTGGAGGACGGACGATGCCTTTACCACGGCGAGTCAACACATACTCCGGCACGTCATCCGAGGCAGGATTCATTTTTAAACCTACAAAATAAAGAAATAAAGAAGATGGTCATCAACAAAAAAACCAATAGCACGAAATAATAGCAATGAAAATATTGGAAGGCATACTGGGTTGGTCGTTTGTGGCACAGGATTTAGCAACCAAGGAAGCAGCACTCATATGCCCCTGGGCACGGATGTGGGCTAACAAGGTCTTAGCTATGGTCTTCTCCTCGGCAGATAACCCAAGTTTGTAATCAGTCGACTTACGGAGATAGTGCTCATGCGACCAATACAATGGGAATTTTCCCTCATCATCATCTCCCACAAACCAAGGTCTCTCACCAACCTCGGCTACGACTTTATAGTACGAGCCTTTAAAATTTTTGAAGAGTCACTGTAAACAAAAAACAGTCTCCTCGAAGGTTTGCTGATACGACCCCGGATGCTGGCCCAACCTTTTAACTTGGGGGGTTCAGAACCGGAGCGTGGGGTATATATGTTAAAAAAAATACATAAACAAAGCAACAGAGCAATTTACAGACAGGGATAGACAAAGTTGTTCGAAGGTGACAATGTACGCCCAACCATTAGGATGGATTTGGGTTGAAGCTAATAAAAAGTGGTTTAAAAGGCATATTATGAAGGGAGAGAAGGGAAGCGAATGCTAATCTTTGTGATCAGATCCCGGTAGAAAAAGAAAAAAGGAGGCTCCTGCGGGTTCCCGCCTGAGCACACTGGCTCATCCTCTGCCGGGCAGAAGGTGTTAAAACCCATTGGGTTGCCAATTGGTAAACCGGATATCTCTTCGGTGGTCATGGAGGACCTGAAGCTGAGGACCTCCTACGTAACCCATGGAAATTGTCTCCGTAGGTCGGCACTCTCAGGGGCAGAACCCTCTTCGGCTGGTACAACCCCGGCCTCTAGCTCCTGGTTGGAAGAAGTTGTCTCCATGTTGATTTCTGTAGAAGGGGACTCCATAAGAACCTAGAACAAAAAAATGGGTAGATTAAAAAACAAGAGCAGCAAATAGCACGCACCTGAGTTAAATAAACTACAGTGTGAGGAGCTTGACGAGCTGTCTGAGGAGGTCATTGGAACAGGGGTTTTAAGCCCGGGGTCATGAGAACAACTGCCCAGGACTAAATTCACCATGAAATCGTTGCCATTTCCAATAAATTATGCACTAAGATATACACAGTTGAAGCACGAATTTGGGTTCCTGATGGATGGAACAGGTAGCACGGGCCGAACAGAGGACTGGTTTAGAATATTGACACCTCTGCTGCCAGTAGCAGAGGGGGAGTGAGGGTTATGTCTCCTATCCGAGACATAATAGGTGCTTACGGACGAATAATCCGCGGCACGGTTAGAATTCCGGGATCGACCTCGGCCAGTGGGCTGAAATCACCCTCGACCAGTAGGTCGGGATGTCACTGGTGGACGACGTCCAGAACCAGGGGCTGGGGGACGACGTCCGGGGCCAGAAGTCAGTGGACGACGTCCTGGACCAGGAAGGAAGCTGTGGTTTCGACTCGTCTCCTCCTCAATAGCTCTAGCCTCTTCCTCTGCCAGAATCTCATCACTCCGGCCAAATATGCGAGGACAAGTGGCCCTCCTATATCTGTATGAATTCCCCTCATCCATACTAGGGAATTTTCCAAACAAGAATGGTAAATATAACTAAACAGCCAGCAATGATAGAAACACAGGCAGTAAAACAGAAAGCACAAGGGACGAGTACAAAACTTGGGCAAATAAGAAGAATGGTGAGGACAGAAATGCAAGTAACAACAATGATAGACAACTTTGCGTTCAATTTGGAAAATACTGTGAGCAAGGAAATACAGGAAGAAGAGAATAAGAAACAATACCTGCGGAGTAGTTAACACAGAATACTCGACGAAGAAATCTTGATGTACTATCAATCGCAGCAGAACAAAATCGCAAATATGCTAGCAGTGGAGGCGGAAGAACGAGAAATACAAAGGATGGCAATGAAATAAAAGAAAGAGGGAAAGTTCAAAGGTTAGTGACCCGCGAAACGAAAAGGCAGGGGCAAAAAGGTAAAAACACCTGACAGGACAAATGACGGACGTCTGCGCAGTCGCATTAAATGTTAAAGCGGCGCAAAAGGGGGGCTGACGGTACATATTATGATGACTTAGAGAAGACACGTGGACAGTCATTACAGGGTAAGGAGATAAAACGTCTTATAAATAAAAGGAACATGCCAGAACCCTTATATTTAGAAACCAGGATGTCAATTCCGGATAAAGAACGAACATAAAATATGAATATTACGAATACATGTACCTCGGTTTATAAGCCGAGGTAAAAAAGGTCGGACGCGCAGCAGGTACTAGAAGTTTGTCTCAAAGAGACATTGCTGGTGCAAATCAACGAAAGTTAGCCGATCATCGCAACCCGGCATCCTGATTACTCAGCCTACCGAGCTGGGGGGGCAACTGTTGTGGACCAGACCAAGGCCCCATCTCATACGCGGCCCAACCCAAGCAAACCCAAAGGTAGCACTACATAAGGGAGGTAAGAAACATAAGCAAGGTACACTCAAAAAACCCTACTCATTTCAATATCACATGCACACACTCCTAAGGCGAAAGCCATCATACAGTGTCAGTGATCTGTGATCCCACTAGGTACCTAATTCATAGGTATCCAGAGAGAGGCACCTGAATCCTAGATCAATCATCCAATCCAGATTGGACATATCTGCCACAGGCAGAACAATATTATATAATAATAATAAAAAAGTTGAATTGGGTCAACTTTTAACCCATGAATCGGTTTTTTTTTTTAAAAAAAAAAAAACCTATTTCCATTTTCCCTAAATAAAAATGAACAGTATCGTTTATAAAAAAAATGAACAGTATCTTCTTCTACCTATCTAAAAAAAAAAAAATTCTCGCTGAGGTCATTGTTGCAGAGAAAGAAGATGGTGAAGCCCTATGTAGCACCGACACTGACACGGGACACGTGACACGATACGACACGACACTCTGACACGTTAATTCTAAAAAATGTTAGATTTCGACACGTTAGGACACGTTTTGATATTAAATAACATTTTTAATTTATGTGGTGTATATAGTATTTAATATTCAATAATTTAATAAAAAAATGAATCTAAACTTATAATATTCATAGTTTTTGCAAAAAAACATAAGATATCTCAAATATTTATATTAAACTCAATAAAATAGTAATCGTAATCCAACGAATTTAATAGTTAGAACTAAAAACTCAACGCAATGTAACCTTTAAACCTTTTTTTGAATTTCTATAATGTGTATTGGAGTGTCGGGGAGTGTCGGAGTGCCTGAGAGTGTCGGAAAGTGTCGGACACGACACGTCAGGGTTTTTGAAGTGTCGGTGCTTCATAGGTGAAGCCACTAGTGAAAAGTTTGAGTACTAAGTCGGGGTGAGTTTTGAATCAATCTATTATATTTTATTACAAATGAATTTATTATAAGAGGAGAAGAAGACATTGAGAACATGCAACTGATGCAAAATATGATGTGTTTGATTTGAATCAATTGATATCATTTAAAAGTTATTAAACTTTATTCTTTTGATGTTTTGGAACTTGGTTGTAGGAGCTGTTAAACTTTCTTTTGTATTTTTGGATTTATGTCTTATATAGTTATGTGACTTATATTTTTTAAATATATGATTGTTCATTTTAATTTTGAGTAGTGACTTATGTAATATACATTTCTGCAGCTGTTGTACGTGCAACAATCAAATACTTGTCATATATATACTTCAAAGCATTAAATGCGAGGAATCATAACTATACAAAAGATGAAATCATTAAATGTGGGGAATCATAACCATAAACATGTCGTTGTTATCCGTAAAGCGGATGCATAAATAATTTTACCATATATATATATATATATATATATATATATATATATATATAAAATTTTGTATCTTGACATTAAGTAGTAAAAACTTAATGTTTCGTGTCATTTATACGATTTGGGTTTCTATCATCTTCTTTTGTTTTTACATAGAAACTCGATTTTGACAACATTGGTTAGGAGAATTTTTTAAATGATTTTGTTATATCTTTTAATAGTTCTCTCATGCAAGATCTTATATTTTTAGGATAATGTACATGTTTATTAATTTTAAATTTTGGTCTTCTTAAGTTTAATTTTTTTTTTATAAATAAGGGTGAGAATGATCAAATTCTATTTAATAATAAGCTCTGATACTATATAATTAAGAGCTAAACTAATCTCATGTTACATGAGAGAGTATTATCATATTGTGAGATAAATTTAATGTGGATCCCACTAAAAAATAAAAAATAAAAAATAAAATGAGACTCACTTTAATTTTGTGTCACCAACATAAGAGAACATATTTCCTTTAACATAAGATTAGTTTAACCCTATAATTAATTCTCCCAAAAACTTAAACCAGTAAAAAAGATATAAATAATTTTATTATATCTCTTTAATAGGGGTGTTCATCAACCGATCCAAACCAATTCAAATCGCAGTAATCGAACTGAAAAATCGAAACCAAATAAACCGAAAACCAAAAAATGAAAAACCGAAAAAAAACCACAAATTTTAATTGGATTGGATCGGTTTTCGGATTGATTGATGAAAACCGATCCAATCCATTAACCAATCAACTAAACCTAAGAAAAAACCCAGTCACATCTTATTAACAAAATTTCATTTGTGTAGAGCTTCATATCTCATTGCAAAAAAAAAAACTATATTATAATTTACTGATGCTTTTGTATTAAAAAAAATAAATTACAAAGCCATATATACAAAAGATGTTTGCACAATAACCATGAAACAAATTTTACGATTTTCAAAAAACTGAAAACCGATCTAATCCAAACCGAAAAAAATTGGATTGGATCAGATCGAATTTGAAAAAAAAATTCAAACCGAATGCATGATTACATGATCAAACCGAAAAGATTGGATTGAATGATTTTTATTTCCAAAACCGATCCAATTCAGACCGCGAACCCTAACACTATTATGTAGTAGCTTGCTTCATGGTTTTGTGATCATTCGAATAATACCGATTCTAATCAAATTAATTTTGATACACATTGCCACATATAATTTTTTGTTTTAGATAAATCCAATTCGAACCGGATCAGACATACCACACATAACTTTTAAAATTCTTTTAGAATGAATTCCAGCCAAATGTCTTTCTTTTTAGACCTTACCGGCCCAACGTCAGATCAACCGTAGGACCCGGCCCATGCAACTCTCGTTAAATTAAATCCAGTTAAAGGTGTTTAATCGACTATCCGGATCTATTAGGACCCAAACCCACGTGTCATACGCATGATTCAGTAGATGGCACCTATGTCATTGTCAATAGAGATGGAAATAAATAAATTACGTTAGGCTAGAATTTATTTAAATGGATCTAACTTATTTTTATAAAGGGAAAAATGTTTATATGACATAATTTATGTCATTTCACTTTTATAAAGAGACGAGTTCAATTTTTTTATATTTGTTTCCACTCTTTCTTCTCCTTTATCTATTTCTTTCACTCATTTAAAATGACACAATTTTATATCTTTTAAAATAATACACATTTTCCCATTTTATAAAACACAACCTTGTTTTATATAAGGAATATCGTAATTAATATATTAATATAGAATCAGATAAAATTTTAGAGACGTAACCCACTAAATTTACACAACATTAACGTGCGTCAGAATTATAATATAATATGCAAAACCAAGCATGTACTCCACCTAAGAATTTAAACATTTAGGAGAGTTAATTACGTAATAACATGCATCCACCTTTTTTTTTTTTTTTAATATTCCAATAGGTTCATTATTTTATGATTAGTTCAATTTAGGACGGATCTCTGGATTGAGGCTTTAAACTCTCCTAAAGACGATACTGTGGAACATCGAATATATGCTCTTATCTCATCTACTCAATTTCATAGCACCAATTGAATTACCATCATTTAATCTACCTCTATTTATGATAGAAAATAATTCATTTTCTGTTAAGAATTTGAGCTCATAGTAAACAAGAGAAGCTTCATAGATATATAATCTAGACGAATATGTCTCGTCGTTGTACAAAATTAAGCGCCCATCCAATCATGGGGGCACTTTGGCCTACATGCATGTATGTGACCAAGACTTCTTTTCTTGCCAAGCGTAGATCTGGTAATAAACATCAAGTCAAAGTACTCATGTTTCGATATAAGTGATGGGTATAATAGGCTAAGTGAAGTATTTGATGAAAACTTTGGGCAGAAGGAGAAATATCTTGTACTTGATTTGTTCTCTAAAAATCTAACAATCCCATGTGTTAGATTCTTAGCCTATAACTAGGATAAATCTTTGGTAGTATTTATGGATGCATAGCTTTAAAAATTAGTCTGCACATGAAGCCCTCTACAATTTGCTTTTTTGGATCTCTTCAGCTTTTTCTTTTGCGTAGCTTAAATTCCTCCTCTCGTTGGCTATAAGCTATGTAGCACCGATACGGCACGCGACACGTGACACGACACGACACGACACTCCGACACGTCAATCCTAAAAAATTATGGATTTCGACACGTTGGGACACGTTTTAATATTAAATAATATTTTTAATTTATATAGTTTATATTTCATTTAATATTTAATAATTTAACAAAAAAATGAAACTAAATTAATAATACCCATCAACACGTTATAAAGATGGAAGCTTTAATAAAAAAATAAAAACTGGGATGAGAGAGACATAATATCAGATAGAGAGATCAAATCATATTAGAGAGAGATCAGAGAGAATGAGATACAATAAGAGCGTAATAAGAATTGACAACAATGATGCTAAGATGCTCTCTTATCTACTTAAGGGGAAAAAAGACAAAAAAAATAAAATTGATATGATCATGTGGAAGCTTTATTAATATATTTTAAATTTTTTTTTTAAATTTAAATTTCTTTTTAAAAAATTTTAAAAAAAATTAAAAAATTATGAAAATGCCATTTGACCGTGTCGGACACGGTCAAATTCGCGTGTCGGAATGGTCAACGTGTCGGAAAAAGTCAACCGCGTGTCCGACACCGTGTCGGAGCGTGTCGCCGTGTCGGAGCGTGTCGGACCCGACTCTTTCTGTTTTTACAAGTGTCCGTATTTCCTAGGCTATAAGTTGCTGAACAATTAAATTTGTACTTTATTCTTTGTGCATAAATATATAATCTACTTTATTGCTTAACCTTTGATAATATCAATGTACATATGAATTGGTAAGTCTCATTAAATTTTAATCCAGAATTGGATATTGATCAATTGTTTGTACTGTCTCATCAATTTTTTTTTTAATTTCCAAAAAATAAAATAAAAACTCATTCCTTCAAGAAGGACGTCTGAAAGTAAAAACAAACATGTCTTATTGTATGCATGAAAATGATTTCCCTTTGATTTGTATATGAAAATAGTTAGTTTGTTATAAAGTATAACTATTTAACTGCATGAATGTTTCTGTGTATATATCCACATATTAACTGAATAAAAAGTTCGTTATTATTATGTTTCGAAGACAGAGATGTGTAGTTCAATGAATTAGTGATTTTGTTTTAAATCTAAGTACTTTTAAGGTATCTATGGATTAGATACCCTTCAATATTGCAGATCATCATGCACAAGCAACAAGATGAAGGACTTTTGCCAAAGGGGTGGTGTGTGTGCACAGTGACAACATAACAGTAATAGAGAGAATAATCATACCCGTAGGTTTATCTCTTATTTATAGAGCTTATCTGTGGGTATTAGGATTCTAGACCTTCTCGGCCTCTTCTAGCAGCCCAAGCCCATGTTAATTTAATGCTGTCGTATTAGGATTGATAATCTTCATGGATATCCTCATTTAATTATATCAGATTTTATTTGGATTGCTCCTTATTGGTCCATATAATAAATGAGTCTAACATATGAGTTTATAACAGTTATCCCTAAGCCAAATAGTCTGGGTGTCCAAGCTTACAGGGTGTACTTAGCTTTAAAAGTTATCCAGATTTCTACCGGTTTCTATGCCTATTTGGGTTTAAAAAATATTGTCTGAATTTTTCAATCAAGAAGTATCCAGATTTGCATCCATACTTATCCAGATTCCTATTTAGGAGTATCCATATTTGTTATATTAATTTTAAGGGATATTGTATCTATTTGTTGTGACTTTAGCAAGTGTACTAGTCGTACAAGCAATAAAATGATAAGTAAAGATCCTTCCCACGAGGATTTTGTTCAAGCACCAACTAACCATTTATAATTAAGTTGAATCAAATAAAAGTTCATTAAATACATTGATAATGATCACCAGAATTTGAATTCTAATTGAAATTAGTAAAATAAATAAAATGTGGATTGCAATTTTAAAAATAAGTAGTAGGAAATCAATGTCCCTCAATCATGAACTTATGTAATAATCGATCTAATTATGAATTGTCTTCTATGTGATGCCAATCAATCTTCTTACTATCACTAAGATGTAATCCCTTACTATCTTGGTTGATACATTGATCAAGAACCCCAATCCCTTGGTGATTCCCTTCTCAATACATACATTAATAACTGATATTCAAAAGATTGCATCAAAGCCCTATTCCCATTCCTGAATAATAGAACATTAATGATGAAATTGCCTATTACTGAAATAATGTAAACATTCCTGTTCCACATTACTTCCTTCATGGAAAGAATTAATTAAGGAATTTCCACCTGAGAGGGAGACTGAATTCTCCATAGACTTGTTGCCTGGTGTGGGGCCTATTTCTTTGGCTCCATACCGGATGTCGCCACTGAGTTGGCTGAGTTGAGAAAGCATATTGAGGAGTTATCAGCAAAGAATTTTATCAGGCCGAGTGTGTCTCCATGGGGAGCACCGGTAATATTTCTGAAAAAGAAGGATGTTAGCATGAGATACTGATTACCAGCAGTTGAATAAGCTTACGATTAAGAACAGGTACTGTAACAGCCCGTGTTAACCCGGATTATTAACATACTATCGTATTAAGCCATGCTTAATTAAAATGCGGAATAACTTTTTCTTTAATTCAATTATAACGTCATTAACGTTAGCCAGCTTGATTACTTAATCAATTTCATAAAATCATGCCTGTATGTAAATTGTAAGACAACTAACTGAAATACCTCATATATAAATATAAAGTGAGTATCTAAGTCACAGGACTACAACACATAGCCTGGACCAAAATCCTGATACATTAATACAACTTTAACTTAAACAAGACATAATCAAGTCTATGTGGCATGGACAAACCCCATGCTCACCAAATATGGCAACATAGCCCCAACAACAGTCTCAACTCAATATCATAAAAATAGCAGCAAAACATAACATCAACCAATATCCAGTCATGTCAGCATGTACAACAGTACCTGACTCAACTCTGGCCTCCTGCCACTAGGAGTCTCAACCCCTGGGTTCCCTGAACCTGAAATAAGCGTCCCCAAACGTGGGATGAGATTTCTAACAAGAAATCTCAGTAAGACAAGGGGTCCTTAAGGATCTTCCACCCCAAGCTCACTTACATGTGCAATATAAGTTCTAAAAGCAGTTATTTCCAGTATAAGTTCCAAAAGTATGCAGTGCAATAGATATCCAATGCCATATGAGTTAATCACTATTCTACTGGACAGAGAAATGCAGAAATACGTCTATTACCCACATAGTAAGTACAAGGAACACCGCTTGCACCTCACCCACGGCCTCACCCTATTGTATGTACTACATACTCAGGCTTACCGTATAGGTGGACTCACATGCATATCATAACAGCACATTGCATATAACAGCTTAACAGCATTTCTAAAACATCAAAAGCATGTAACACAGCATGCATAAACCACATCCCCATGGGACATGGTGGAACCACAACATGGCTAAACCGAGGACACGAAAGCTTACCTTGCAAGCAATCAATCCAAGCCAAGAGTCCAACCACTCTCAAGTCCAAACACAACAGTATCACAATCTGTTATGAACCAATAATATATCATTAACCAAAGCTTATACTCATAAGCATAAAGACTATATTTTTCCTTTTACGTTTTACGTCTTAAGGCTTCCAACAAAGCCATAAGTCCTTAATCATGTGATTCTGACGTACATCTCTTAATTACAGAAGTATCACTTCATTAAACTAGGGTCCACAAACCCAATAGCTTACTGTATGAACAGTGCAGCTACTGTTCTCCAAAATCCCAGAATATCAGGATATATGTCGGGGGCATATCCGCATATCCCATATCCGGATATCACAGAACCCCATATCCGGATATCAATATCCGGATACCATATCCGGATATCAATATCCGGATATTTCTCGAACGCATATCCGAATATTTCACGACAGAATGCAGTTTCTGCATTTCGTGAAAACATCCACCAAAGATATAACACCTCACAATTCTAAACTAAGTAATTAAAGTATTAAGTGAGTAATTAAGTGATGGATTAGTGAAAATCCCAAAGGATAGGCCAAAATACAAAGAAAGGGCAAAACGGTAATTAGCCAACACGCAACCCTAGGAAGATAAAAATTGAGCAGAAAGTATCAGATGATAAAAATAAGCCTGGAAATGGATTCAGAACGGAAAATTGAGTGGACAGGCAAGTTTCAGAAAAATCAGCGAATAATGCTTTTCGCAGGTAAAAATACCGCAGTCAGATTGCACCGTAAAACGTGCCAGTGGAATTTTGAGCTCTAGGTTTCAAATATGAATTTTAAATGGTCCATAGAAATAGGAAATATGATTTCTGAAGATATTGGAGGTATTTAAGTCAATTTGTGGAAGCGTGCCAACGGCGCGCGCTGTAGCTTAAAGCAGTGTTTTTCCCGAACAACCGAAAAGCTCCGGATTTATTTGAATGAGTATAATTAAAGGAGTTTAGTTAATACTAAAAATTAGAATTTCTAAATAGGTTTTAAATTTGTGGACGTTTAGTGAGATCAGAGGGAAATTCGGATGAGTTTTAAATCGCGTGGGACCCGTTCCCACTTAAAACCACTTAATGTACCAAAACCACAATTCATCACCCCCTCCCCTCCTTCTCTCTCTCTCTTGGCAGCGCGCAGCCCTCCCCTTTTCCCCCCCATGGAAGCTTTTCCTTCTCCTCCAAAACTAAGCAATACTTAACCAAATTCAACAAAGTGTGTGTTGAATCTTGATGGAAAACATCTCCTAAATCCATTGGTAGCCTTGTTTAGCCTTGAAGTTGAGTGTGTGAGGAGATCTACCCCCTACAAGGCTGCGGTTTTCATGCAAAAAAGGGTGATTATGTTGATTTCAAATGCTCCAATGGTGGAGTATACTTAGGTGGAGCCATATACCGTGCAATTGGGTGAGTTATTTCAACATTTCATTGGTTGAATTTTGAGTTTTGATTATTGACCCTAAAGAGGGATTTTGTGATATGTTGTGTTAGAGAGCTCAAATGGAAAATGTCTATTAGATGATAATGTCTTAGAATGAAGCATTAATGCTAAGTGAAAAATGATGAATTTTAACTTAGGAAAAATTTGAGGTCATGAATTGGATTTTTGAATTTTGTGTTCATGTGTTGTATGGTGAATTGTAGTGTGATTATATGATGATATGAAGTGATTGTGTGAGGTGTGGATCATAGGAATTGAGTGAAAAACCCTTGGTTGGCCTATGTATAGAATTCAGCTAAGGAGGCAAATGTGAGGAAATGATGTTTTGGAAAATTTTAGTGATGTGTTTTGTGTTGAAAAATTCATTAGATGGGTTGTGTGGTGATTGACATATGGAAAGATTAATGCAAAAACCATAAGTGGTAAAATTGGCCTAATGTGCCTAAAGTGAAATATTTCGTAAAACGTTGCGTAAAAATCGTAAAACGGAAAAACGACGATTGAACTAGCCTTTAGGTAACCTAAGTGAGTGTAATAAAATGAGAAAGAAAATTTAGAAAAATAAATTCTAAAAATACACTGATATGGCCGAACCCTACATAGTGGTGAGGTGAGGATTTGACGTTTTCGCGTTTTGACGTATTTTGACTGAAACTGACGGCTATACATGGTTGTATAGATTGTCGTACGTGGATCTAAACCCGGAACAGTGAAACAGTGGATTGCCCTTGGTCCTAGACCAAGTGGATTGAGGTAAGTGATGTGATTTACACATGTTATTTTGAAATTCATGAGTGGTTTAAAGTTTTAAGTGTGTGGAATTGTCCTCTGTGTAGGCATTCCCTGTATATCAAGCTGTAAGTGGAGTTTCTGCGGAGCTCAGTGGACGTATAAAAAGAAAGGTAACCTCTTGGTACTGGGGCTTGTTCCCCTTGTGTGTTCCACTATACCCGTTGAGGGTGATGGTAGGAAGTGTGTATGAGTAGTGTAGAACAGCATGAGCATGCATATGCATTATCACAGTGGGTACTTATGTATCAGATCTCTGGCCAGTAGATATTTTTAGCCTTCGGGCAAGTTTCCGGACTGCCACTGGATAGGTCTCCGAGAGGGAGTTCCAGTTGACCCAGGGTTGTGGTGTGTTATCCGGATACCGGAGCACTCTAGGTAGTCTCGGGTGTATATGGTTGGAAGGGGTACCTTGGTGGGTTGTTCTCTGAACACGCCAGGGGTAGTACCCATAGGCGTATAGCCGAGGACATGGCGTGATATTGGTAGCTACCATTCCCGCATGTCGTAATTGTTTTCTGATATTACCCCCTTTCTCTAAATCCCTTGTTTTATCCCGTTTTATAACAGTGATGTTGTTTTATATTATTGATATACATCGAAGTGAACCATTGGGCGGAGTTTTCTCCAGAACCTCTTGGTTACTGAGATATATCCGTATATCTCACCCCGTCTCGGGGCATTTATTTCAGGATGTACCAGTGGGCATGGAGCAGCGGGCAAGAAGCCCGCATGATGATGAGTGGAGTAGTGATGCATATTTTGCTTCAGTGTATCATATTTGTCATTTTAGTTATGAATTCATTTGTTAAGAAAAGTTGTAATATGTGAATTATTGTAAATATACCATGAATGTATGCTTATTATGATGGAAGGGCTTTAGGCCTATTTTAGGTTATGATTATCTGTATGATGATATATGCATGAAATTGAAAGTTAGTGATTGAAACTATAAAAGATTTGAAAGTGAACTGCTTATGTTTTAAGTGTAAATTGGATTGGGTTGTAAGTGCCCCAAGGCGTTGTTGGTCCTTGTGTGTGCCACCCATTGGATTATTACTGGATTTCAAGTATAATTGTAGTGTTAAACAGCTTATGCAAATTTGGGGATTTTTGCAAAAACAAAGGAAACTCTGGCGAGTTTTCTGTAGAATTAGCAGTTTTTGGGTGAACTTCGTGAGAGCATATCTCTCTCCACAGTGGTTCGATTGGGACGTGCCATACACCATTTTGAAGCTTAAGATGTCCCCTACCTTGTGTAAAAAGTCTAGAATCATTGGTGGTGTGCGCAGCCCATGGTGGCTGATGGCACAATCTGCCCTGTTCTGGCCTGTATCTGTGGGCAGATCTAGGTCAGTTTTGGAAAATTAATTCTCGCTTCGTTACTTGGTCAAATTAAGCATACGATATATCAAATCGAAATTTGAGGTGTCTAGTTTATGGTGTAAAAGTTTGAGAGACAGTGGTCTTGTGGTTAGGTGCAGAATAATCTGTGAGTATTGGAGGTTTTGGGCTGTTTTGGAGTTGGTGGGCAATGTTGTTTGTCCAACTTCAAACGGCGATAACCGGAGCTAATGAGCTCAGAATCAAGTGTGTGATAGCTTGTTAGAAAGGTAATTGAATAAGGAAAAATAATAACCTGAATTATAGGTTTGGATTTTGTTTTGTGTTCGTAGAAAAATTAATTAGTGAATCTGGTTAAGTTGGTAAAAACGTAAAAGTGAGGAATTGGCTAAGTGGGTTTATGGGAACCCCTTAGTATCTTGTAGATAATAAAATAAAGTGTATAAATAGTTTAAGTAAGTCTTCCGCTAGTTTTCAGTTACGTTCACAACTTTTAATTGTTATGCTTTTTATACTTTAACTGTTCGCGTAATAATCGGAAAAAGTTTATTCGCATTTTTATAAATGAATTGCTGTGATTGTAACTGCGCTTAATATCATAATTAATGTTACAATACCGGTACGTAACGGGCTGTTACATTTTATGGTATCAGAGCAGTTTGGTTAGGGAACTCTGATAATATATATAGATGTGTTATATGCTGCATAGTTGTATGTAGATTCTTATCGATTACTGTATATGTAATTCCTTAGTGTGGGTCTGATCAACCCATTCCTTTTTGTTACATGTGTGGTCATCGTAAGAAGCCTGCATAGTAAACTTGAAGCACCGAATGTGTGTCTTTAGCCTGATGTTGTGGCTGCAGTGTTAACTGCTCCATGTACAAGAGATGGCAGTAAGTAAAGTATGAATATTAAAAGACCTAAGGAGAACAGACTTAAATATTTTGTCTGACTTGTGATGAAAGTGAAAAGAAAGTTTTATTATAAGTGAAAGTGTGAAAAAATCTATGATATGTACGGTACTAGCATGGGTGAACCCCGTGGTACTAGGTATGATAATTTTGTAAGTGAGACGAATCCATTGTATGAAGATGGTATAGGTGAAACTTCCAAGTATATATATAATATAGTAAAACAATTATTCACAAGTGGACTTGGTGAATAGACTTCATCAAGGCGAGAGGTTTTGAACATGAGAAATTATTGAGAAATGGGAACAGATATGCGTATGTATGAGTTAAATACGTCATGTTTGATTAGCAGTTATGAGACCAAGACAAATGGGGTGCACTTGAATGAATTGGGATGGTTCAAGCAGAGAAACAAATAGAATATTTGATGAGTAATCCTACGAGATTTGACCACTTGAAAGTATGATGCTGGTAGATTGGTAATGTGAGAGATATTGAAATATGAGATTGAATTCCATAAAGAGATAGTGTTGACTAAACACAAGTGAGGTGAACTAATTATGTGTATAGTATTATGTGTAATATGTAGAAGGAAAAGTGAAGGAATCGCCATGGATGGCACAAGATATATGTACCACGAAGACACTATTGCAGTTAGTGGATGTCGACTCAAATTGGCAGACGTATCAGTGATAAATGAATAGGATGGTTGAGATGTACAGTCATTTGTACGAAAGTAATGAGAATTGTAAAGAAATTATGATATTGTGGTATATATATAAGTACTACTAATAGTAGTGCGCTTGTGAAAATATTGGTATTTGATACGGAGTGATAGACGGAGTAGAGATATTTTCAAGGTAAAGAGATATTCTACAACCACCAAGAGCGGAGTGATCAGGAAAATTGATGAGTTGCTCTACAGTATTGAGCGTATGTTATGTGAGCCGTAGCAGGCAATGAATGAGAACGATGACATGATTTTGTGGGTTATTGTTGTATAACAATAAGGTGAGAGGATATAATTAGAGAATTAGCTAAGGTACAACCTAATGTGAAACCGTGTGGTTAGTGTGCGAACTGAGTGCAATAAAGTGTGAAATTAAGTGGTTAGCGAAAGAATTGATGTATAAAATGTGCATAGAGTGTGAAATTATGTGTGTAGCAAAAGAGTTAATGTGTAAGGTCAAGATGAAAATGATAAGATTAGTTAGTGAGCTGAGGTATAATTGTCAGCGCAAGGACGAACGAGTAGTTTTAAGTGCAAGGACTGATGTAGAATTTTAGTGCAAGGATTGAGGTGAAGTAGTTCTCTGTGATTCGACGGAAATGATTAGAAGATCCCTGTGTGATGGGAAATATGATACTTATACTAAGAGATGTGAGATGTGTACAGAACTTTGAGAAAATTTAGGATTTATGGAATAGAGATTATGTTATGAACCATGGCAAGTGAATAGTCAAAGTAAAAGAGTAAACAATTTGCGAGAAGAATAAGCAAGGAAGAGATAATGGACTATGGATTGAACGGTAACAAGACAAAAGGAACTATTAAGAGTTAGAAAACATGTACGAAATTACGAAGAGAATATGAATTATTTTAACAGTGACTAGGTTATAAACCAGGTCAGACGGGTAACCGAAACGAAAGTAAACTACCAGTGAGAAGAATGACACGAGAGAGTAAAATGAATTAACTTATATGTAACAGGTGTATATTATACCACTACTACTAAGATTATTGGGAGTAGCCATGTGAAGATACCAAAGATATTTTGATGTTATATACAGAGGTGATACAGACACCAAATGGACTGGGTCCATGTGTGATCTGGAGTGTACGGAGTACCAGTTTTGCCGTCATATACAGATATATTATGAGTATAAATTTCTTTGTGCACTGGGTGCATGTAATATGAATTGATAGTAGGAAGATCTCAGTGGGGCCTATGTGTTAGGAGCGTGTAGCTATCTCTGTGCGGGTTAAGTTCCCGGAAACTAGTAGTATTTGATATGAGTAATGAGAAACGAGGAAGTGTTCCACATTGGTGTAACGGTTAGTATGGTAGAGATATTTTATGTGAATGCACAAAGAAGAAATATTTGGGGGATGCCTTAGAATAGGGATAGCTAGTAGTAGGTCATTTTACGGCATAGATCATATGGGTGGATTCTCTGATCGGTGGGTCATGACATCTGGGGCCGTTAGGACAGCAAGAGCTCGAGGGGTTAAACCTGTGAATGTTGTTACCCACTGTATTGGGAGAGTTTTTTCATATGGTTAACGCAAGATGCGAGATTATATATTTGTAAATGGACAATAGTATGTCAGATTTGGATATAAGAGTTGTGGCTTAGTGTGCAAGAATCTCGAAGTGTGATAGTGAAGCGCTATTGTGGGTGTAAAGTTAGTCCGAGGAAATAAATTTTGTCTCTAAGTGAGGTAGCAAGTTAGTTGGGATCCTCGTCTTATGATGAAAAAGGGATAATAACGTGAGTTAAAGTTGACAGAATGAGTAAGTGTCCTTCTAGGAAGGCTAGTGATGATCAAGATTTCAGGTTAAAACAGTGAATTGTTAGCCCTAAGGAAAAGATAAATTGAAATAGAGTCAAGTACGAACGTGTATTAATAGATGGGAACTATAGTTGTAATTGATTACCAAAAAGTGAATAGCTTGGTTTTGCTGGTAAAGTAGATTGAGGAGTTTTATATATAATCACATATGCCACTTATGGTGGAAAGTGTGTGGAAAATGCACAATGTTGTTGATGTTTTGATTAAGTACTAATGACGTATGGATGAGTGTTTGTGGTAACTTTGAATATTCTGAGAGACTGATATACCAACCGGTGGTAAAGTGTAGAAGTAGTGTCAATGATGGAATAAATTTTAAGTGAATTGATAATTGAGTGTCAAGGATTCCTAGCGAATAGGACTTGTATATGAGAGATATGTCATTTTGAATAGTCCATCAGTTAATAGTGAAGTGGGTCGAAAATTGATTGTTCCAAAGTGTTTAGTGGAAGTGAGTAAAGCTGTAAAGTAATAGTGTTTTGAGTTTGACATCCATGATTAAATGAGTATGATTACGAGAAAGTGGTATAAATGAGTGGAACATAAGGTTAAGTTGTAACATCGGAGTGGAATGAAAGTCGAAAATAGTTAGTGGGTGAAAATATTAAGCATGAGTCCTCGATATGGAGGTCATTGATGAGTTTTGTGTTTAGACCGTGAGAGGTCTGAGTATAGAATTGAGCTGACTGAGTTGATAAAGTTGAGATGGTTCAGTTAATGAAAAGAGTAACAGTGAGAGTAAATTATGAATATGACTACTAAATGGAAAGATTCAGGAGTGTGTGTGGTTAAAAGACCTTAAAAAGGGTTAATCGAAGATATAAACTTTTGTCAGGATTGTAAATTTCGTATCGTGAAGAGAAAGATATGGTTATGAGTACCTAAGAAGAGGTAAAGACACGTGACAAGAAAAAATAAAGTATATGAGTATAGAGTTTAATATGAGTCGGAATCATAAGAAACGACAAAGTGCCTTGGAAACTAGAAAGGATGTGCTTCGGTGAAAGCTAAGAAAACAGCTAAATCATAAGAATAGTAACAGTAATGGAAAGGACTCGTATGTCTGGGTATGGTTGAAACAATGAGGACATCGAAAAGAGTTAAGTGCTAAAGAAAGTGTGAAGATACATGAAAACAATTATAGTCTTTTATGGAAACAACTAGAGATTTCTGAAAACGACATTGGGTCAGAAAGACAGATGAAGATGAGAATGAGATGAAGTGAGACAGAAAGATTGTAGTGTGGTCGTTTATTACCTATAAATTGGTAAAAGTGTAACCATAAGCCATGAAGAGCTTAAAATATCCCGAATTGAAAAAGTGTGAAATGAGTATAATATGAACTACAGTGAATGAAAAAGCAACAGTGGTTTAAGGAAACAGTGAAAATATAATGAGTTGTGGGGTCAGATACCCGAAATTATCAAGTTTGTGAAGGACTAAGCAATAATGGATACCACAGAAATGAGATTTTCGATTACACCCCGTGTTACGGGACCGTTAAGATGTAATTTCGCGGACAAAATTCTAAAAGGTGGGGTGATTATAACACCTCACAATTCTAAATTAAGTAATTAAAGTATTAAGTGAGTAATTAAGTGATGGATTAGTGAAAATCCCAAAGGATAGGTCAAAATACAAAG
>JAVKPL010004073.1:0-21009 GCA_032173675.1 Gastrolobium villosum
TTTTCCGTCAAATCTTCTACGGAATCCATTTTCCGTCGAAAAACTTCACAAAATCAATTTTTTTTGCATTTATTTTATTCATCCATTTTCGACCGAATTCATTTTCCGACAAAAAACTTCGACGGAATCCATTTTTCGTCGAAAATCTTCATAAAATCAATTTCTTTTGCATTTATTTTATTCATCCATTTTCGATGGAATTCATTTTCCGTCAAAAATCTTCGACGGAATCCATTTTCCGTAAAAAATCTTCTACGGAATCCATTTTCCGTCGAAAAACTTCACAAAATCAATTTCTTTTGCATTTATTTTATTCATCCATTTTTGACCGAATTCATTTTCCGTCAAAAATCTTCGATGGAATCCATTTTCCGTCGAAAAACTTCACAAAATCAATTTCTTTTGCATATATTTTAGTCATCCGTTTTCGACGGAATACATTTTTCGTCAAAAATCTTCGACCGAATCCATTTTTCGTCGAAAAACTTCAAAAAATCAATTTCTTTTGCATTTATTTTATTCATCCATTTTTTATGGAATTCATTTTCTATCAAAAATCTTCGACGGAATCCATTATCCGTCGTAAAACTTCACAAAATCAATTTCTTTTGCATTTATTTTATTCATCCATTTTCGACGGAATACATTTTTCATCAAAAATCTTCGACGGAATCCCTTTTTCATCGAAAAACTTTATAAAATCAATTTCTTTTGCATTTATTTTATTCATCCATTTTCGACGGAATTCATTTTCCGTCCAAAATCTTCGACGGAATCCATTTTCCGTCGAAAAACTTCACAAAATCAATTTCTTTTGCATTTATTTTAATCATTCATTTTCGATGGAATTCATTTTCCGTCAAAAATCTTCGACTGAATCCATTTTCCGTCAAATCTTCTACGGAATCCATTTCCGTCGAAAAACTTCACAAAATCAATTTCTTTTGCATTTATTTTATTCATCCATTTTCGACCGAATTCATTTTCCGTCCAAAATCTTCGACGGAATCCATTTTCCGTCGAAAATCTTCACAAAATCAATTTCTTTTGCATATATTTTAGTCATCCGTTTTCGATGGAATTCATTTTCCGTCAAAAATCTTCGACGGAATCCATTTTCCGTCAAAAATCTTCTACGGAATCCATTTTCCGTCGAAAAACTTCACAAAATCAATTTCTTTTGCATTTATTTTATTCATCCATTTTCGACCGAATTCATTTTCCGTCCAAAATCTTCGACCGAATCCATTTTTCGTCGAAAAACTTCAAAAAATCAATTTCTTTTGCATTTATTTTATTCATCCATTTTTTACGGAATTCATTTTCTGTCAAAAATCTTCGACGGAATCCATTTTTCGTCGAAAAACTTCACAAAATCAATTTCTTTTGCATTTATTTTATTCATCCGTTTTCGACGGAATTCATTTTCCGTCAAAAATCTTCACAAAATCAATTTCTTTTGCATTTTTCTTATTAATCCGTTTTCGATGGAATACATTTTTCGTCAAAAATCTTCGACGGTATCCATTTTTCGTCGAAAAACTTTATAAAATCAATTTCTTTTGCTTTTATTTTATTCATCCATTTTCGACGGAATTCATTTTCCGTCAAAAATCTTCGACGGAATCTATTTTCCGTCGAAAAAATTCACAAAATCAATTTCTTTTGTATTTATTTTAGTCATCCGTTTTTCGTCGAAAATTTTCATAAAATCAATTTCTTTTGTATTTATTTTATTCATCCATTTTTGACGAAATTCATTTTCCGTCAAAAATCTTCGACGGAATCCATTTCCCGTCGAAAAACTTCACAAAATCAATTTCTTTTGCATTTATTTTATTCATCCCTTTTCGACGGAATTCATTTTCCGTCAAAAATCTTCGACGGAATCCATTTTCCGTCGAAAAATTTCACAAAATCAATTTCTTTTGCATTTATTTTATTAATCCGTTTTCGACGAAATTCTTTTTCCGTCGAAAAACTTCACAAAATCAATTTCTTTTGCATTTATTTTATTCATCCATTTTCGACGGAATTCATTTTCCGTCAAAAATCTTCACAAAATCAATTTCTTTTGCATTTATTTTATTCATCCGTTTTCGACGGAATCCATTTTTCGTCAAAAATCTTCAACGGAATCCATTTAGCGTCCAAAAACTTCATAAAATCAATTTCTTTTGCATTTATTTTATTCATCCATTTTCGACGGAATTCATTTTCCGTCAAAAATCTTCGACGGAATCTATTTTCCGTCGAAAAAATTCACAAAATCAATTTCTTTTGTATTTATTTTAGTCATCCGTTTTCGATGGAATACTTTTTTCGTCAAAAATCTTCGACGGAATCCATTTTTCATCGAAAAACTTCATAAAATCAATTTCTTTTGCATTTATTTTATTCATCCATTTTCAACGGAATTCATTTTCCGTCCAAAATCTTCGATGGAATCCATTTTCCGTCGAAAAACTTCACAAAATCAATTTCTTTTGCATTTATTTTAATCATCCATTTTCGATGGAATTCATTTTCCGTCAAAAATCTTCGACTGAATCCATTTTCCGTCAAATCTTCTACGGAATCCATTTTCCATCGAAAAACTTCATAAAATCAATTTCTTTTTCATTTATTTTATTCATCCATTTTCGACCGAATTCATTTTCCGACAAAAAACTTCGACGGAATCCATTTTTCGTCGAAAATCTTCATAAAATCAATTTCTTTTGCTTTTATTTTATTCATCCATTTTCGATGGAATTCATTTTCCGTCAAAAATCTTCGACGGAATCCATTTTCCGTCAAAAATCTTCTACGGAATCCATTTTCCGTCGAAAAACTTCACAAAATCAATTTCTTTTGCATTTATTTTATTCATCCATTTTCGACCGAATTCATTTTCCGTCAAAAATCTTCGACGGAATCCATTTTCCGTCGAAAAACTTCACAAAATCAATTTCTTTTGCATATATTTTAGTCATCCGTTTTCGACGGAATACATTTTTCGTCAAAAATCTTCGACCGAATCCATTTTTCATCGAAAAACTTCAAAAAATCAATTTCTTTTGCATTTATTTTATTCATCCATTTTTTATGGAATTCATTTTCTATCAAAAATCTTCGACGGAATCCATTATCCGTCGAAAAACTTCACAAAATCAATTTCTTTTGCATTTATTTTATTCATCCGTTTTCGACGGAATTCATTTTCCGTCAAAAATCTTCACAAAATCAATTTCTTTTGCATTTATTTTATTAATCCGTTTTCGAAGGAATACATTTTTCGTCAAAAATCTTCGACGGAATCCATTTTTCGTCAAAAAACTTCACAAAATCATTTTCTTTTGCTTTTATTTTATTCATCCGTTTTGGACGGAATTCATTTTCCGTCAAAAATCTGCGACGGAATCTATTTTCCGTCGAAAAAATTCACAAAATCAATTTCTTTTGTATTTATTTTAGTCATCCGTTTTCGATGGAATACTTTTTTCGTCCAAAATCTTCGTCGAAAAACATCGTAAAATCAATTTCTTTTGCATTTATTTTATTCATCCATTTTTGACGGAATTCATTTTCCGTCAAAAATCTTCGACGGAATCCATTTCCCGTCGAAAAACTTCACAAAATCAATTTCTTTTGCATTTATTTTATTCATCCATTTTCGACGGAATTCATTTTCCATCAAAAATCTTCGACGGAATCCTTTTTCCGTCGAAAAACTTCACAAAATCAATTTCTTTTGCATTTATTTTATTAATCCGTTTTCGACGAAATTCTTTTTCCGTCGAAAAGCTTCACAAAATCAATTTCTTTCGCATTTATTTTATTCATCCATTTTCGACGGAATACATTTTTCATCAAAAATCTTCGACGGAATCCATTTTTCATCGAAAAACTTCATAAAATCAATTTCTTTTGCATTTATTTTATTCATCCATTTTCGACGGAATTCATTTGCCGTCCAAAATCATCGACGAAATCCATTTTCCGTCGAAAAACTTCACAAAATCAATTTCTTTTGCATTTATTTTAATCATCCGTTTTCGATGGAATTCATTTTCCGTCAAAAATCTTCGACTGAATCCATTTTCCGTCAAAAATCTTCTACGGAATCCATTTTCCGTCGAAAAACTTTACAAAATCAATTTCTTTTGCATTTATTTTATTCATCCATTTTTGACCGAATTCATTTTCCGTCAAAAATCTTCGACGGAATCCATTTTGCGTCGAAAAACTTCACAAAATCAATTTCCTTTGCATTTATTTTAATCATCCATTTTCGATGGATTTCATTTTTCGTCAAACATCTTCGACGGAATCCATTTTCGACGGAATCCATTTTCCGTTGAAAAACTTCACAAAATCAATTTCTTTTGCATTTTTTTTATTCATCCATTTTCGACCGAATTCATTTTCCGTCAAAAATCTTCGATGGAATCCATTTTTCGTCGAAAATCTTCATAAAATCAATTTCTTTTGCATTTATTTTATTCATCCATTTTCGATGGAATTCATTTTCCGTCAAAAATCTTCGACGGAATCCATTTTCCGTCAAAAATCTTCTACGGAATCCATTTTCCGTCGAAAAACTTCACAAAATCAATTTCTTTTGCATTTATTTTATTCATCCATTTTCGACCGAATTCATTTTCCGTCCAAAATCTTCGACGGAATCCATTTTCCGTCGAAAAACTTCACAAAATCAATTTCTTTTGCATATATTTTAGTCATCCGTTTTCGACGGAATACATTTTTCGTCAAAAATCTTCGACCGAATCCATTTTTCGTCGAAAAACTTCAAAAAATCAATTTCTTTTGCATTTATTTTATTCATCCATTTTTTATGGAATTCATTTTCTATCAAAAATCTTCGACGGAATCCATTATCCGTCGAAAAACTTCACAAAATCAATTTCTTTTGCATTTATTTTATTCATCCGTTTTCGACGGAATTCATTTTCCGTCAAAAATCTTCACAAAATCAATTTCTTTTGCATTTATTTTATTAATCTGTTTTCGAAGGAATACATTTTTCGTCAAAAATCTTAGACGGAATCCATTTTTCGTCAAAAAACTTTATAAAATCATTTTCTTTTGCTTTTATTTTATTCATCCATTTTCGACGGAATTCATTTTCTGTCAAAAATCTTCGACGGAATCTATTTTCCGTCGAAAAAATTCACAAAATCAATTTCTTTTGTATTTATTTTAGTCATCCGTTTTCGATGGAATACTTTTTTCGAAAAAAATCTTCGACGAAATCCATTTTTCGTCGAAAATTTTCATAAAATCAATTTCTTTTGCATTTATTTTATTCATCCATTTTCGACGAAATTCATTTTCCGTCAAAAATCTTCGACGGAATCCATTTCCCGTCGAAAAACTTCACAAAATCAATTTCTTTTGCATTTATTTTATTCATCCATTTTTGACGGAATTCATTTTCTGTCAAAAATCTTCGACGGAAACCATTTTCGGTCGAAAAATTTCACAAAATCAATTTCTTTTGCATTTATTTTATTAATCCGTTTTCGACGAAATTCTTTTTCCGTCGTAAAACTTCACAAAATCAATTTCTTTTGCATTTATTTTATTCATCCATTTTCGACGGAATACATTTTTCATCAAAAATCTTCGACGGAATCCATTTTTCAGCGAAAAACTTCATAAAATCAATTTCTTTTGCATTTATTTTATTCATCCATTTTCGAAGGAATTCATTTTCCGTCCAAAATCTTCGACGGAATCCATTTACCGTCGAAAAACTTCACAAAATCAATTTCTTTTGCATTAATTTTAATCATCCATTTTCGATGGAATTCATTTTCCGTCAAAAATCTTCGACGGAATCCATTTTCCGTCAAAAATCTTCTACGGAATCCATTTTCCATCGAAAAACTTCACAAAATCAATTTCTTTTGCATTTATTTTATTCATCCATTTTCAACGGAATTCATTTTCCGTGAAAAATCTTCGACATAATCTATTTTCCGTCGAAATACTTCACAAAATCAATTTCTTTTGCATTTATTTTATTAATCCGTTTTCGACGGAATACATTTTTCGTCAAAAATCTTCGACGGAATCCATTTTTCGTCGAAAAACTTTATAAAATCAATTTCTTTTGCTTTTATTTTATTCATCCATTTTCGACGGAATTCATTTTCCGTCAAAAATCTTCACAAAATCAATTTCTTTTGCATTTATTTTATTAATCTGTTTTCGACGGAATACATTTTGCGTCAAAAATCTTCGATGGAATCCATTTTCCGTCGAAAAACATCACAAAATCAATTTCTTTTGCATTTATTTTATTCATCCATTTTCGATGGAATTCATTTTCCGTCAAAAATCTTCGATGGAATCTATTTTCCGTCGAAAAAATTCACAAAATCAATTTCTTTTGTATTTATTTTAGTCATCCGTTTTCGATGGAATACTTTTTTCGTCAAAAATCTTCGACGAAATCCATTTTTCGTCGAAAATTTTCATAAAATCAATTTCTTTTGTATTTATTTTATTCATCCATTTTCGACGAAA
Organism: Gastrolobium villosum; assembly: GCA_032173675.1. NCBI lineage: Eukaryota > Viridiplantae > Streptophyta > Magnoliopsida > Fabales > Fabaceae > Gastrolobium > Gastrolobium villosum. The sequence goes on from JAVKPL010004073.1 coordinate 6,535, forward strand.
TTCATTTTCCGTCAAAAATCTTCGACGGAATCCATTTCCCGTCGAAAAACTTCACAAAATCAATTTCTTTTGCATTTATTTTATTCATCCCTTTTCGACGGAATTCATTTTCCGTCAAAAATCTTCGACGGAATCCATTTCCCGTCGAAAAACTTCACAATATCAATTTCTTTTGCATTTATTTTATTCATCCCTTTTCGACGAATTCATTTTCCGTCAAAAATCTTCGACGGAATCCATTTTCCGTCGAAAAACTTCACAAAATCAATTTCTTTTGCTTTTATTTTATTAATCCGTTTTCGACGGAATACATTTTCCGTCAAAAATCTTCGTCGGAATCCATTTTCCGTCGTAAAACTTCACAAAATCAATTTCTTTTGCATTTATTTTATTAATCCGTTTTCGACGCAATTCTTATTCCGTCCATTTTCCGTCGAAAAACATCACAAAATCAATTTCTTTTGTATTTATTTTATTCATCCGTTTTCGACGGAATTCATTTTCCGTCAAAAATCTTCACAAAATCAATTTCTAAAATCAATTGCTTTTTATTTATTTTATTAATCCGTTTTCGACGGAATACATTTTTCGTCAAAAATCTTCGACGGAATCCATTTTTCGTCGAAAAACTTTGTAAAATCAATTTCTTTTGCTTTTATTTTATTCATCCATTTTCGACGGAATTCATTTTCCGTCAAAAATCTTCGACGGAATCTATTTTCCGTCGAAAAAATTCACAAAATCAATTTCTTTTGTATTTATTTTAGTCATCCGTTTTCGATGGAATACTTTTTTCGTCAAAAATCTTCGACGAAATCCATTTTTCGTCGAAAATTTTCATAAAATCAATTTCTTTTGTATTTATTTTATTCATCCATTTTCGACGAAATTCATTTTCCGTCAAAAATCTTCGACGGAATCCATTTCCCGTCGAAAAACTTCACAAAATCAATTTCTTTTGCATTTATTTTATTCATCCCTTTTCGACGGAATTCATTTTCCGTCAAAAATCTTCGACAGAATCCGTTTTCCGTCGAAAAATTTCACAAAATCAATTTCTTTTGCATTTATTTTATTAATCCGTTTTCGACGAAATTCTTTTTCCGTCGTAAAACTTCACAAAATCAATTTCTTTTGCATTTATTTTATTCATCCGTTTTCGACGGAATACATTTTTCATCAAAAATCTTCGACGGAATCCATTTTTCGTCGAAAAACTTCATAAAATCAATTTCTTTTGCATTTATTTTATTCATCCATTTTCGACGGAATTCATTTTCCGTCAAAATCTTCGGCGGAATCCATTTTCCGTCGAAAAACTTCACAAAATCAATTTCTTTTGCATTTATTTTAATCATCAATTTTCGATGGAATTCATTTTCCGTCAAAAATCTTCGACTGAATCCATTTTCCGTCAAAAATCTTCGACGGAATCCATTTTCCGTCGAAAAACTTCACAAAATCAATTTCTTTTGCATTTATTTTATTAATCCGTTTTCGACCGAATTCATTTTCCGTCAAAAATCTTCGACGGAATCCATTTTCCGTCGAAAAACTTCACAAAATCAATTTCTTTTGCATTTATTTGATCATCCATTTTCGACGGAATTCATTTTCCATCAAAAATCTTCGACGGAATCCATTTTCCGTCGAAAAATTTCACAAAATCAATTTCTTTTGCATTTATTTTATTAATCCGTTTTCGACGAAATTCTTTTTCCGTCGTAAAACTTCACAAAATCAATTTCTTTTGCATTTATTTTATTCATCCATTTTCGACGGAATACATTTTTCATCAAAAATCTTCGACGGAATCCATTTTTCATCGAAAAACTTCATAAAATCAATTTCTTTTGCATTTATTTTATTCATCCATTTTCGACGGAATTCATTTTCCGTCCAAAATCTTCGACGGAATCCATTTTCCGTCGAAAAACTTCACAAAATCAATTTCTTTTGCATTTATTTTAATCATCCATTTTCGATGGAATTCATTTTCCGTCAAAAATCTTCGACGGAATCCATTTTCCGCCAAAAATCTTCTACGCAATCCATTTTCCGTCGAAAAACTTCACAAAATCAATTTCTTTTGCATTTATTTTATTCATCCATTTTTGACCGAATTCATTTTCCGTCAAAAGTCTTCGACGGAATCCATTTTTCGTCGAAAATCTTCATAAAATCAATTTCTTTTACATTTATTTTATTCATCCATTTTCGATGGAATTCATTTTCCGTCAAAAATCTTCGACGGAATCCATTTTCCGTCAAAAATCTTCTACGGAATCCATTTTCCGTCGAAAAACTTCACAAAATCAATTTCTTTTGCATTTATTTTATTCATCCATTTTCGACCGAATTCATTTTCCGTCAAAAATTTTTCGACGGAATCCATTTTCCGTCGAAAAACTTCACAAAATCAATTTCTTTTGCATATATTTTACGCTTCCGTTTTCGACGGAATACATTTTTCGTCAAAAATCTTCAACCGAATCCATTTTTCGTCGAAAAACTTCAAAAAATCAATTTCTTTTGCATTTATTTTATTCATCCATTTTCGACCGAATTCATTTTCCGTCAAAAATTTTCGACGGAATCCATTTTCCGTCCAAAAACTTCAGAAAATCAATTTCTTTTGCATATATTTTACGCTTCCGTTTTCGACGGAATCCATTTTCCGTCAAAAATCTTCTACGGATTCCATTTTCCGTCGAAAAACTTTACAAAATCAATTTCTTTTGCATTTATTTTATTCATCCATTTTTGACCGAATTCATTTTCCGTCAAAAATCTTCGACGGAATCCATTTTGCGTCGAAAAACTTCACAAAATCAATTTCTTTTGCATTTATTTTAATCATCCATTTTCGATGGAATTCATTTTTCGTCAAACATCTTCGACGGAATCCATTTTCCGTCAAAAATCTTCTACGGAATCCATTTTCCGTTGAAAAACTTCACAAAATCAATTTCTTTTGCATTTTTTTTATTCATCCATTTTCGACCGAATTCATTTTCCGTCAAAAATCTTCGATGGAATCCATTTTTCGTCGAAAATCTTCATAAAATCAATTTCTTTTGCATTTATTTTATTCATCCATTTTCGATGGAATTCATTTTCCGTCAAAAATCTTCGACGGAATCCATTTTCCGTCAAAAATCTTCTACGGAATCCATTTTCCGTCGAAAAACTTCACAAAATCAATTTCTTTTGCATTTATTTTATTCATCCATTTTCGACCGAATTCATTTTCCGTCAAAAATCTTCGATGGAATCCATTTTCCGTCGAAAAACTTCACAAAATCAATTTCTTTTGCATATATTTTAGTCATCCGTTTTCGACGGAATACATTTTTCGTCAAAAATCTTCGACCGAATCCATTTTTCGTCGAAAAACTTCAAAAAATCAATTTCTTTTGCATTTATTTTATTCATCCATTTTTTATGGAATTCATTTTCTATCAAAAATCTTCGACGGAATCCATTATCCGTCGAAAAACTTCACAAAATCAATTTCTTTTGCATTTATTTTATTCATCCGTTTTCGACGGAATTCATTTTCCGTCAAAAATCTTCACAAAATCAATTTCTTTTGCATTTATTTTATTAATCTGTTTTCGAAGGAATACATTTTTCGTCAAAAATCTTAGACGGAATCCATTTTTCGTCAAAAAACTTTATAAAATCATTTTCTTTTGCTTTTATTTTATTCATCCATTTTCGACGGAATTCATTTTCTGTCAAAAATCTTCGACGGAATCTATTTTCCGTCGAAAAAATTCACAAAATCAATTTCTTTTGTATTTATTTTAGTCATCCGTTTTCGATGGAATACTTTTTTCGAAAAAAATCTTCGACGAAATCCATTTTTCGTCGAAAATTTTCATAAAATCAATTTCTTTTGTATTTATTTTATTCATCCATTTTCGACGAAATTCATTTTCCGTCAAAAATCTTCGACGGAATCCATTTCCCGTCGAAAAACTTCACAAAATCAATTTCTTTTGCATTTATTTTATTCATCCATTTTTGACGGAATTCATTTTCTGTCAAAAATCTTCGACGGAAACCATTTTCGGTCGAAAAATTTCACAAAATCAATTTCTTTTGCATTTATTTTATTAATCCGTTTTCGACGAAATTCTTTTTCCGTCGTAAAACTTCACAAAATCAATTTCTTTTGCATTTATTTTATTCATCCGTTTTCGACGGAATACATTTTTCATCAAAAATCTTCGACGGAATCCATTTTTCAGCGAAAAACTTCATAAAATCAATTTCTTTTGCATTTATTTTATTCATCCATTTTCGAAGGAATTCATTTTCCGTCCAAAATCTTCGACGGAATCCATTTTCCATTGAAAAACTTCATAAAATCAATTTCTTTTGCATTTATTTTAATCATCCATTTTCGATGGAATTCATTTTCCGTCAAAAATCTTCGACGGAATCCATTTTCCGTCAAAAATCTTCTACGGAATCCATTTTCCGTCGAAAAACTTCACAAAATCAATTTCTTTTGCATTTATTTTATTCATCCATTTTCGACCGAATTCACTTTCCGTCAAAAGTCATCGACGGAATCCATTTTTCGTCGAAAATCTTCACAAAATCAATTTCTTTTGCATTTATTTTATTCATCCATTTTCAACGGAATTCATTTTCCGTGAAAAATCTTCGACATAATCTATTTTCCGTCGAAATACTTCACAAAATCAATTTCTTTTGCATTTATTTTATTAATCCGTTTTCGACGGAATACATTTTTCGTCAAAAATCTTCGTATGAATCCATTTTTCGTCGAAAAACTTTATAAAATCAATTTCTTTTGCTTTTATTTTATTCATCCATTTTCGACGGAATTCATTTTCCGTCAAAAATCTTCACAAAATCAATTTCTTTTGCATTTATTTTATTAATCTGTTTTCGACGGAATACATTTTGCGTCAAAAATCTTCGATGGAATCCATTTTCCGTCGAAAAACATCACAAAATCAATTTCTTTTGCTTTTATTTTATTCATCCATTTTCGACGGAATTCATTTTCCGTCAAAAATCTTCGATGGAATCTATTTTCCGTCGAAAAACTTCACAAAATCAATTTCTTTTGTATTTATTTTAGTCATCCGTTTTCGATGGAATACTTTTTTCGTCAAAAATCTTCGACGAAATCCATTTTTCGTCGAAAATTTTCATAAAATCAATTTCTTTTGTATTTATTTTATTCATCCATTTTCGACGAAATTCATTTTCCGTCAAAAATCTTCGACGGAATCCATTTCCCGTCGAAAAACTTCACAAAATCAATTTCTTTTGCATTTATTTTATTCATCCCTTTTCGACGGAATTCATTTTCCGTCAAAAATCTTCGACGGAATCCATTTCCCGTCGAAAAACTTCACAAAATCAATTTCTTTTGCATTTATTTTATTCATCCCTTTTCGACGGAATTCATTTTTCGTCAAAAATCTTCGACGGAATCCATTTTCCGTCGAAAAATTTCACAAAATCAATTTCTTTTGCTTTTATTTTATTAATCCGTTTTCGACGGAATACATTTTCTGTCAAAAATCTTCGTCGGAATCCATTTTCCGTCGTAAAACTTCACAAAATCAATTTCTTTTGCATTTATTTTATTCATCCATTTTCGACGGAATTCATTTTCCGTAAAAAATCTTCGACGGAATCCATTTTCCGTCGAAAAACATCACAAAATCAATTTCTTTTGTATTTATTTTATTCATCCGTTTTCGACGGAATTCATTTTCCGTCAAAAATCTTCACAAAATCAATTTCTTTTGCATTTATCTTATTAATCCGTTTTCGACGGAATACATTTTTCGTCAAAAATCTTCGACGGAATCCATTTTTCGTCGAAAAACTTTGTAAAATCAATTTCTTTTGCTTTTATTTTATTCATCCATTTTCGACGGAATTCATTTTCCGTCAAAAATCTTCGACGGAATCTATTTTCCGTCGAAAAAATTCACAAAATCTATTTCTTTTGTATTTATTTTAGTCATCCGTTTTCGATGGAATACTTTTTTCGTCAAAAATCTTCGACGAAATCCATTTTTCGTCGAAAATTTTCATAAAATCAATTTCTTTTGCATTTATTTTATTCATCCATTTTCGACGAAATTCATTTTCCGTCAAAAATCTTCGACGGAACCCATTTCCCGTCGAAAAACTTCACAAAATCAATTTCTTTTGCATTTATTTTATTCATCCCTTTTCGACGGAATTTATTTTCCGTCAAAAATCTTCGACAGAATCCGTTTTCCGTCGAAAAATTTCACAAAATCAATTTCTTTTGCATTTATTTTATTAATCCGCTTTCGACGAAATTCTTTTTCCGTCGTAAAACTTCACAAAATCAATTTCTTTTGCATTTATTTTATTCATCCATTTTCGACGGAATACATTTTTCATCAAAAATCTTCGACGGAATCCATTTTTCGTCGAAAAACTTCATAAAATTAATTTCTTTTGCATTTATTTTATTCATCCATTTTCGACGGAATTCATTTTCCGTCCAAAATCTTCGGCGGAATCCATTTTCCGTCGAAAAACTTCACAAAATCCATTTCTTTTGCATTTATTTTAATCATCAATTTTCGATGGAATTCATTTTCCGTCAAAAATCTTCGACTGAATCCATTTTCCGTCAAAAATCTTCTACGGAATCCATTTTCTGTCGAAAAACTTCACAAAATCAATTTCTTTTGCATTTATTTTATTCATCCATTTTCGACCGAATTCATTTTCGGTCAAAAATCTTCGACGGAATCCATTTTCCGTCGAAAAACTTCACAAAATCAATTTCTTTTGCATTTATTTGATCATCCATTTTCGACGGAATTCATTTTCCATCAAAAATCTTCGACGGAATCCATTTTCCGTCGAAAAATTTCACAAAATCAATTTCTTTTGCATTTATTTTATTAATCCGTTTTCGACGAAATTCTTTTTCCGTCGTAAAACTTCACAAAATCAATTTCTTTTGCATTTATTTTATTCATCCATTTTCGACGGAATACATTTTTCATCAAAAATCTTCGACGGAATCCATTTTTCATCGAAAAACTTCATAAAATCAATTTCTTTTGCATTTATTTTATTCATCCATTTTCGACGGAATTCATTTTCCGTCCAAAATTTTCGACGGAATCCATTTTCCGTCGAAAAACTTCACAAAATCAATTTCTTTTGCATTTATTTTAATCATCCATTTTCGATGGAATTCATTTTCCGTCAAAAATCTTCGACGGAATCCATTTTCCGCCAAAAATCTTCTACGCAATCCATTTTCCGTCGAAAAACTTCACAAAATCAATTTCTTTTGCATTTATTTTATTCATCCATTTTTGACCGAATTCATTTTCCGTCAAAAGTCTTCGACGGAATCCATTTTTCGTCGAAAATCTTCATAAAATCAATTTCTTTTGCATTTATTTTATTCATCCATTTTCGATGGAATTCATTTTCCGTCAAAAATCTTCGACGGAATCCATTTTCCGTCAAAAATCTTCTACGGAATCCATTTTCCGTCGAAAAACTTCACAAAATCAATTTCTTTTGCATTTATTTTATTCATCCATTTTCGACCGAATTCATTTTCCGTCAAAATTTTTCGACGGAATCCATTTTCCGTCGAAAAACTTCACAAAATCAATTTCTTTTGCATATATTTTACGCTTCCGTTTTCGACGGAATACATTTTTCGTCAAAAATCTTCAACCGAATCCATTTTTCGTCGAAAAACTTCAAAAAATCAATTTCTTTTGCATTTATTTTATTCATCCATTTTCGACCGAATTCATTTTCCGTCAAAAATTTTCGACGGAATCCATTTTCCGTCCAAAAACTTCAGAAAATCAATTTCTTTTGCATATATTTTACGCTTCCGTTTTCGACGGAATCCATTTTCCGTCAAAAATCTTCTACGGAATCCATTTTCCGTCGAAAAACTTCACAAAATCAATTTCTTTTGCATTTATTTTATTCATCCATTTTCGACCGAATTCATTTTCCGTCAAAAATTTTCGACGGAATCCATTTTCCGTCGAAAAACTTCACAAAATCAATTTCTTTTGCATATATTTTACGCTTCCGTTTTCGACGGAATACATTTTTCGTCAAAAATCTTCAACCGAATCCATTTTTCGTCGCAAAATTTCACAAAATCAATTTCTTTTGCATTTATTTTATTAATCCATTTTCGACGAAATTCTTTTTCCGTCGTAAAACTTCACAAAATCAATTTCTTTTGCATTTATTTTATTCATCCATTTTCGACGGAATACATTTTTCATCAAAAATCTTCGACGGAATCCATTTTCCATCGAAAAACTTCATAAAATCAATTTCTTTTTTATTTATTTTATTCATCCATTTTCGACGGAATTCATTTTCCGTCCAAAATCTTCGACGGAATCCATTTTCCGTCGAAAAACTTCACAAAATCAATTTCTTTTGCATTAATTTTAATCATCCATTTTCGATGGAATTCATTTTCCGTCAAAAATCTTCGACGGAATCCATTTTCCGTCAAAAATCTTCTACGGAATCCATTTTCCGTCGAAAAACTTCACAAAATCAATTTCTTTTGCATTTATTTTATTCATCCATTTTCGACCGAATTCATTTTCCGTCAAAAATCTTCGACGGAATCCATTTTTCGTCGAAAATCTTCACAAAATCAATTTCTTTTGCATTTATTTTATTCATCCGTTTTCGAAGGAATACATTTTTCGTCGAAAAACTTTATAAAATCAATTTCTTTTGCATTTATTTTATTCATCCATTTTCGACGGAATTCATTTTCCGTCAAAAATCTTCACAAAATCAATTTCTTTTGCATTTATTTTATTAATCCGTTTTCGACGGAATACATTTTTCGTCAAAAATCTTCGACGGAATCCATTTTTCGTCGAAAAACTTAATAAAATCAATTTCTTTTGCATTTATTTTATTCATCCATTTTCGACGGAATTCATTTTCCGTCAAAAATCTTCACAAAATCAATTTCTTTTGCATTTATTTTATTAATCCGTTTTCGACGGAATACATTTTTCGTCAAAAATCTTCGACGGAATCCATTTTTCGTCGAAAAACTTTATAAAATCAATTTCTTTTGCTTTTATTTTATTCATCCATTTTCGACGAAATTCATTTTCCGTCAAAAATCTTCACAAAATCAATTTCTTTTGCATTTATTTTATTAATCCGTTTTCGACGGAATACATTTTTCGTCAAAAAACTTCGACGGAATCCATTTTTCGTCGAAAAACTTTATAAAATCAATTTCTTTTGCTTTTATTTTATTCATCCATTTTCGACGGAATTCATTTTCCGTCAAAAATCTTCGACGGAATCTATTTTCCGTCGAAAAAATTCACAAAATCAATTTCTTTTGTATTTATTTTAGTCATCCGTTTTCGATGGAATACTTTTTTCGTCAAAAATCTTCGACGAAATCCATTTTTCGTCGAAAATTTTCATAAAATCAATTTCTTTTGTATTTATTTTATTCATCCATTTTCGACGAAATTCATTTTCCGTCAAAAATCTTCGACGGAATCCATTTCCCGTCGAAAAACTTCACAAAATCAATTTCTTTTGCATTTATTTTATTCATCCCTTTTCGACGGAATTCATTTTCCGTCAAAAATCTTCGACGGAATCCATTTCCCGTCGAAAAACTTCACAAAATCAATTTCTTTTGCATTTATTTTATTCATCCATTTTCGACGGAATTCATTTTCCGTCAAAAATCTTCGACGGAATCCATTTTCCGTCGAAAAATTTCACAAAATCAATTTCTTTTGCTTTTATTTTATTAATCCGTTTTCGACGGAATACATTTTCCGTCAAAAATCTTCGACGGAATCCATTTTCCGTCGAAAAACTTCACAAAATCAATTTCTTTTGCATTTATTTTATTCATCCATTTTCGACGGAATTCATTTTCCGTCAAAAATCTTCGACGGAATCCATTTTCCGTCGAAAAACATCACAAAATCAATTTCTTTTGTATTTATTTTATTCATCCGTTTTCGACGGAATTCATTTTCCGTCAAAAATCTTCACAAAATCAATTTCTTTTGCATTTATTTTATTAATCCGTTTTCGACGGAATACATTTTTCGTCAAAAATCTTCGACGGAATCCATTTTTCGTCGAAAAACTTTGTAAAATCAATTTCTTTTGCATTTATTTTATTCATCCATTTTCGACGGAATTCATTTTCCGTCAAAAATCTTCGACGGAATCATTTTCCGTCGAAAAAATTCACAAAATCAATTTCTTTTGTATTTAATTTAGTCATCGGTTTTCGACGGAATACTTTTTTCGTCAAAAATCTTCGACGAAATCCATTTTTCGTCGAAAATTTTCATAAAATCAATTTCTTTTGCATTTATTTTATTCATCCATTTTCGACGAAATTCATTTTCCGTCAAAAATCTTCGACGGAATCCATTTCCCGTCGAAAAACTTCACAAAATCAATTTCTTTTGCATTTATTTTATTCATCCCTTTTCGACGGAATTCATTTTCCGTCAAAAATCTTCGACGGAATCCATTTTCCGTCGAAAAATTTCACAAAATCAATTTCTTTTGCATTTATTTTATTAATCCATTTTCGACGAAATTCTTTTTCCGTCGTAAAACTTCACAAAATCAATTTCTTTTGCATTTATTTTATTCATCCATTTTCGACGGAATACATTTTTCATCAAAAATCTTCGACGGAATCCATTTTTCGTCGAAAAACTTCATAAAATCAATTTCTTTTGCATTTATTTTATTCATCCATTTTCGACGGAATTCATTTTCCGTCCATTTTTCGTCAAAAATCTTCGATCTTCGACGGAATCCATTTTCCGTCGAAAAACTTCACAAAATCAATTTCTTTTGCATTTATTTTATCATCCATTTTCGATGGAATTCATTTTCCGTCAAAAATCTTCGACGGAATCCATTTTCCGTCGAAAAACTTCACAAAATCAATTTCTTTTGCATTAATTTTATTCATCCATTTTCGACCGAATTCATTTTCCGTCAAAAATCTTCGACGGAATCCATTTTTCGTCGAAAATCTTCATAAAATCAATTTCTTTTGCATTTATTTTATTCATCCATTTTCGATGGAATTCATTTTTCAAAAATCTTCGACGGAATCCATTTTCCGTCAAAAATCTTCTACGGAATCCATTTTCCGTCGAAAAACTTCACAAAATCAATTTCTTTTGCATTTATTTTATTCATCCATTTTCGACCGAATTCATTTTCCGTCAAAAATCTTCGACGGAATCCATTTTCCGTCGAAAAACTTCACAAAATTAATTTCTTTTGCATTTATTTTATTCATCCATTTTCAACGGAATTCATTTTCCGTCGAAAAACTTCGACGGAATCCATTTTCCGTCGAAAAACTTCACAAAATCAATTTCTTTTGCATTTATTTTATTAATCCGTTTTCGACGGAATACATTTTTCGTAAAACTTCAAAAATCTTCGACGGAATCCTTTTTCCGTCGAAAAACTTCACAAAATCAATTTCTTTTGCATTTATTTTATTCATCCGTTTTCGACGGAATTCATTTTCCGTCAAAAATCTTCACAAAATCAATTTCTTTTGCATTTATTTTATTAATCCGTTTTCGACGGAATACATTTTTCGTCAAAAATCTTCGACGGAATCCATTTTTCGTCGAAAAACTTTATAAAATCAATTTCTTTTGCTTTTATTTTATTCATCCATTTTCGACGGAATTCATTTTCCGTCAAAAATCTTCGACGGAATCTATTTTCCGTCGAAAAAATTCACAAAATCAATTTCTTTTGCATTTATTTTATTCATCCATTTTCGACGGAATTCATTTTCCGTCAAAAATCTTCGACGAAATCCATTTTTCGTCGAAAATTTTCATAAAATCAATTTCTTTTGCATTTATTTTATTCATCCATTTTCGACGAAATTCATTTTCCGTCAAAAATCTTCGACGGAATCCATTTCCCGTCGAAAAACTTCACAAAATCAATTTCTTTTGCATTTATTTTATTCATCCCTTTTCGACGGAATTCATTTTCCGTCAAAAATCTTCGACGGAATCCATTTTCCGTCGAAAAACTTCACAAAATCAATTTCTTTTGCATTTATTTTATTAATCCGTTTTCGACGGAATACATTTTTCGTCAAAAATCTTCGACGGAATCCATTTTCCGTCGAAAAACTTTCACAAAATCAATTTCTTTTGCTTTTATTTTATTAATCCGTTTTCGACGGAATACATTTTCCGTCAAAAATCTTCGACGGAATCCATTTTCCGTCGTAAAACTTCACAAAATCAATTTCTTTTGCATTTATTTTATTCATCCATTTTCGACGGAATTCATTTTCCGTCAAAAATCTTCTACGGAATCCATTTTCCGTCGAAAAACATCACAAAATCAATTTCTTTTGCATTTATTTTATTCATCCGTTTTCGACGGAATTCATTTTCCGTCAAAAATCTTCACAAAATCAATTTCTTTTGCATTTATTTTATTAATCCGTTTTCGACGGAATACATTTTTCGTCAAAAATCTTCGACGGAATCCATTTTTCGTCGAAAAACTTTATAAAATCAATTTCTTTTGCTTTTATTTTATTCATCCATTTTCGACGGAATTCATTTTCCGTCAAAAATCTTCGACGGAATCTATTTTCCGTCGAAAAAATTCACAAAATCAATTTCTTTTGTATTTATTTTAGTCATCCGTTTTCGATGGAATACTTTTTTCGTCAAAAATCTTCGACGAAATCCATTTTTCGTCGAAAATTTTCATAAAATCAATTTCTTTTGCATTTATTTTATTCATCCATTTTCGACGAAATTCATTTTCCGTCAAAAATCTTCGACGGAATCCATTTCCCGTCGAAAAACTTCACAAAATCAATTTCTTTTGCATTTATTTTATTCATCCCTTTTCGACGGAATTCATTTTCCGTCAAAAATCTTCGACGGAATCCATTTTCCGTCGAAAAATTTCACAAAATCAATTTCTTTTGCATTTATTTTATTAATCCGTTTTCGACGAAATTCTTTTTCCGTCGTAAAACTTCACAAAATCAATTTCTTTTGCATTTATTTTATTCATCCATTTTCGACGGAATACATTTTTCATCAAAAATCTTCGACGGAATCCATTTTTCGTCGAAAAACTTCATAAAATCAATTTCTTTTGCATTTATTTTATTCATCCATTTTCGACGGAATTCATTTTCCGTCCAAAATCTTCGACGGAATCCATTTTCCGTCGAAAAACTTCACAAAATAAATTTCTTTTGCATTTATTTTAATCATCCATTTTCGATGGAATTCATTTTCCGTCAAAAATCTTCGACGGAATCCATTTTCCGTCAAAAATCTTCTACGGAATCCATTTTCCGTCGAAAAACTTCACAAAATCAATTTCTTTTGCATTTATTTTATTCATCCATTTTCGACCGAATTCATTTTCCGTCAAAAATCTTCGACGGAATCCATTTTTCGTCGAAAATCTTCATAAAATCAATTTCTTTTGCATTTATTTTATTCATCCATTTTCGATGGAATTCATTTTCCGTCAAAAATCTTCGACGGAATCCATTTTCCGTCAAAAATCTTCTACGGAATCCATTTTCCGTCGAAAAACTTCACAAAATCAATTTCTTTTGCATTTATTTTATTCATCCATTTTCGACCGAATTCATTTTCCGTCAAAAATCTTCGACGGAATCCATTTTCCGTCGAAAAACTTCACAAAATCAATTTCTTTTGCATTTATTTTATTCATCCATTTTCGACGGAATTCATTTTCCGTGAAAAATCATCGACATAATCTATTTTCCGTCGAAAAACTTCACAAAATCAATTTCTTTTGCATTTATTTTATTCATCATTTTCGACGGAATTCATTTTCCGTCAAAAATCTTCGACGAAATCCATTTTCCGTCGTAAAACTTCACAAAATCAATTTCTTTTGCATTTATTTTATTCATCCATTTTCGACGGAATTCATTTTCCGTCAAAAATCTTCTACGGAATCCATTTTCCGTCGAAAAACATCACAAAATCAATTTCTTTTGCATTTATTTTATTCATCCGTTTTCGACGGAATTCACTTTCCGTCCAAAATCTTCACAAAATCAATTTCTTTTGCATTTATTTTATTCATCCGTTTTCGACGAAATACATTTTTCGTCAAAAATCTTCGACGGAATCCATTTTTCGTCGAAAAACTTTATAAAATCAATTTCTTTTGCTTTTATTTTATTCATCCATTTTCGACGGAATTCATTTTCCGTCAAAAATCTTCGACGGAATCTATTTTCCGTCGAAAAAATTCACAAAATCAATTTCTTTTGTATTTATTTTAGTCATCCGTTTTCGATGGAATACTTTTTTCGTCAAAAATCTTCGACGAAATCCATTTTTCGTCGAAAAT
>JAVKPL010004074.1:0-21254 GCA_032173675.1 Gastrolobium villosum
AACCGGATGTATAAGGCAATTAGGAGGTAACTCAAGTCGATAAGCTGATGTACCAATTTTTGCAAGCACCCTGTAAGGCCCATAAAAACGGGGGCTGAGTTTTTCATTCACCCGCCGAGCCAAAGACTTAAGTCGATATGGTTGGAGCTTGAGGTACATCATATCATCAACCTCCAATTGGACATCTCTCATGTGCTTATCCGCTTGAACTTTCATGCGATTTTGGGCCTTGGTCAACTGTTGCCTTAGTTCTTCCAGAATGGCATCTCTATCTTGTAACATTCGGTCCACCTCAACCACTGTGGCAGAATGCCCAATTCGGAATAAGGAAGGGGGTTCACAGCCATATAATGCCTTAAAAGGAGATATCCCAGTGGAGGACTTGTAAGTGGTGTTATACCAATATTCAGCCCAATGAAGCCACTTAGGCCAATGCCTAGGCCGTGAGCTGCAAAAACACCTGAGATAGGTCTCTAAGCATTTGTTCACGATTTCAGTTTGGCCATTGGATTGGGGGTGGTAGGCCGTGCTATATTTTAAAGATGTACCAGCCTGTTTAAACATTTCCGACCAAAAATTGCTAAGGAAGACACGATCTCGATCGGATATTATGGTTAAAGGGAAGCCATGTAGTTTGACAATATTCTGGATAAAAATTGTAGCTACATCCTGAGCACTATAAGGATGATGTAGAGGGATAAAATGGCCATATTTAGTCAGGCGGTCCACCACCACCAAAACGGTATCCACCCCAAAAGCCTTAGGCAATCCTACTACAAAATCAAGAGAGATATCGGACCATACCTGTGTTGGAATTGGAAGAGGTTGTAACAGACCCGCAGGGGTCAAATTAGAAGCTTTACATTGCTGACAGATGACACAACCAGCCACATAACGCTGTATATCTCTCTTCATGCCTTCCCAATAAACCAAGTTTGAGATGTGTTTAAAGGTCCGAAAGAACCCAGAGTGACCCCCTGTTGGGGTATCATGAAATTCCTTAAGTAAAACCAGTATGTAATTGGAGCCCCTTGGGAGGACAAGCTTGCCATGATAAGTCAATTTCCCACTAGAAATCAGGAAACCGGAATGACGAGATGGGTCTTCAATTAATTCTAACATGATTTGTCTGAGCTTAGCGTCTGTCCCTTGTTCCTGTTCAATTTGCTCCAGTATGGGTAAGCCAACAATTGATAGGGAATTAAACTTCCCCCTATGTGAAAGGGCATCGGCCACAACATTCTCTTTCCCCGGGTGATATTGGACTTCGAAATCGAAACCCAAGAGCTTGGAGGTCCATTTTTGTTGATCCTCACCCAACACACGTTGATCCATGAGAAATTTGAGGCTTTTCTGATCTGTTTTGATCACAAAATGTCTCCCCAAAAGATAATGTCGCCACCTTTGCACGGAAAAGACGAGCGCCATAAGTTCTTTTTCGTATACTGATTTCCCTTGTGCAGTTTTGGAAAAACCTTGGCTAATAAAAGCTAAAGGCCTCCCTTCTTGCATAAGAGCAGCCCCAATTCCCGTGCCAGAAGCATCTGTTACCACAGTAAATTGTTTAGAAAAATCAGGTAAAGCTAGAGTAGGTAACTTACACATGATACTTTTTAATTGGTCAAATGCAACTTGAGCATCTTCACTCCAACAGAAGGCATCCTTCTTTAATAGATCCGTCAGTGGTTTGGCCAGCATACCATATCCTTTGACAAATTTTCTATAATACCCGGTTAGGCCAAGAAATCCCCTCAAACCTTTGATAGTAGTGGGACTAGGCCAGTCTTGCATGGCCTTTGTTTTAGCCGGATCTGCTGCCACCCCCTCAGAGCTGATGATGTGGCCCAGATATTCAACCCGTGGCTGCCCAAATGTACATTTCTTTCTATTAGCATACAGCTGCTCCCTATGCAACACTTCCAGAATAGTTCGCAGATGCTGGATATGGACCGCCTTAGAAGAATTATAGATCAGAATGTCATCGAAGAATACCAAAACAAATTTACGAAGATACGGTTTGAGGACTTCGTTCATCAAAGATTGGAAGGTGGATGGGGCATTCGTTAACCCAAAAGGCATTACAAGATACTCGTAATGGCCTTGATGAGTTCTGAACGCGGTTTTCTCGATATCCTCCTCACGCATCCGAATTTGGTTGAACCCAGACTTCAAGTCCAACTTAGAAAACAAGCAAGCAGCCCCAATCTCATCAATTAGTTCATCAATTACTGGCATAGGAAATTTGTCAGGAACGGTCATTTTATTCAGCTTCCTATAGTCAACACAAACCCGCCAGCTATTGTCTTTTTTTTTCACCAAAATAGCAGGACTAGAATAGGGACTCACACTAGGTCGGATCATACCAGAGCTTAACATTTCATCAACATTTTTTTCAATCTCATCTTTTTGATAGAATGGGTACGTAAGGGCGGATATTAGGAATCTCACTCCCTGGCTTCAGGATTATCGCGTGGTCTCTGTTACGTACAAGAGAAAGGCCCGACGGAACAGCGAAGACATCTTCATATTCACTCAATAGAAACTCTAGCTCTGCCCACCCACATTGAGCCACGGGAACTGAAAAAGACCCCCAATTTGGGTGAAGAATAAACCCTGGGTCATCATTATTAATGGCTTTCATAATCGTTTTTAGAGAAGCCTCCACCACAGACAATTCAGGTTCAGCTCTGACCGTCACCCGTTGTCCTTGTTGCTTGAAACTGAGAGTAAGCTCACGGAAATTTGCCTTAACCGTGCCCAGCTCTTGTAACCATTCCACCCTAAGACCACATCAGCTCCTCCGAGTGTAAAAAGGAACAAATCTTGAGTCACTTCGATGCCTTGAAACTTTAACTTCACTCCTCGACACACCCCACTACAAGCCACACGATCTCCATTTCCGATTTCCACCTTGTAACCAGGAGTGGCATCTATAGCCAAACGTAGTTCCCTGGCCGTCTCTTCTTTGACAAAGTTGTGCGTAGCCCCACTATCTATTAAAACCATCACCTGAGTGTCTCCAATCGTTCCCCAAAGACGCATGGACTTGCTCGATGTCAAACCTAGCAAGCTGTGAGAGGACAACTAAAGTGTTAACTCTTGCTCTTCTCCGTCTTCGATCTCTTCTTCTATGGCCGGAGCAGCCTCGCCCTCATCGTCTTCAACCACCACCAGGAGATTCAGCTGCCGCGACTTACAGTGGTGACCTGGATTCCACCGCTCTGAACAGTGGAAGCACAAACCCTTCCTAGATCTGTCTTGCAGATCCGCTTGCGACAACCTCCGATTATTGGAACAATTAGAATTGCTCGCTTGGCTTTCGACGTTTGTGTTTCGCTGATGGTTGTTACTCGTCGGAGAAGAAAAATTCTCAGGATTAGGGTTCGACACATTCGATTGGGTTTGGGAACCAAAACACGGGTTATAAGCTGAACCCGAATTCTGACCCGTTGGCCCAATATTTGCATGACCCGTAAACGACCGATTTGAGGCCGTTTGGTCTGTCTTGGACAAACACTCTCCCTGGCCCAATTCCCATACCTTCCGCCATCCAAGCCCAATTCCGCCTCTCGATTCTCTGTGCCTTCTTCATCATCAATGGCAGGTTATCTAGCGGTTGTAAAAGAAGTTCTTCCCGAATGCAACTCGTCAGCCCGTTCAGCCATATACCACGGAGGACTTCTTCCTCAACGAGATCTAAACATCCACTAATTTTCTCAAAATCCCTTCTATATTCCTGAACACTCCCTACTTGTCGCAGGCTCAGCAGCTCTTTAAGCGGGTTACCTTCCAAGTTCGGTTGGAAGCGGCTCAACACCTCCGTCCGGAACATTCCCCAGGAAGTAGTGGTGGTATTTCTCTCCCACCATTGGTACCAGTGTAGAGCCTCTCCTTCGAGAACTACCATGACCGTCCTCATTTTCTCTCCGTCTGACATTGGATTGACTTCAAAGTATCGTTCCACACGAGTTAACCAATCATAAACTCTCTCGCCGGAAAACTACGATAATTCCAACCTTCTTCTCATGACTTCTCCACCGTTTCCTCCTCCAGCGTTTCTTCCTCCAGCGGCTCCATCTAAATGGACACTGGAATCTCTGCTCCCTCCTTCTTCGTGTCCATGTCGGGATCGACTTCTGGATCTCCGATTCTCCCTATCTGCCCTTAATTCCTGAATTCCTCTTAACATCTCAGCTAAGTTATCTTCCATTCGCCGCATTCCTTCCTCCGTTCTCCCAAGTCTCGTCTCAATGATTTCCAATCGGTTATCCATAGTTCTCGTCACAACCATTCAACGCTCCCAGGAAAGAGCTTTGATACCAATTGTAACAATCCAAACAGCAAATTCCAGAATAAAAAGGAAACAAAGACAATTTGTATTAAATTCAGCAACTCAACAGTATCAATTACATGAGAACTCCATGACAATATTTCTCCTATAAACTTCCTAATTACATAATTGAATTTTGGAAATGCAAAATAAGGAAATTAAGAAAGATAGATTCAGAGGTGTTGGAGAGCCCCTGATCTCTCCCAAAGGTCCAAGTTCTAATTGCACAAAAAGATACTCTGTTCAACTTCTTCTTTCTCTTTTATACCTGCAAGGCACTAACCGTTTGCTGAGTCATCACCTTTTGGCAAGTTTGTTACACCAATGCCATTTGTTACATCAATGCCCTCAGGTGGTACATCCCTTGCCAGGTTGATAGGGTGTGATTCCCTGTAACGTTGTCTATGATAAGTCTTCAGTGTTGGAGGAGTTGTATCACATCCACAGTGAGGTTTTCCTCCCTTTCCCTCGGGGTACGGCCCTGTAGGCTAGCCCCTCATTGGAACAGCGGGTGCATTGAGCTTCGCTACCGGAGGAAGGATGAGACTAATCCCCCAACCGAGAAGGAGACACTTTCCTCCTCTGGCCCCCAAAGATTTTCCAAGAATTTGCTTGAGGCAGGGTTTGAACCCCTGACTCAAGCAAACCCTTGGGAGCTCAGTTGCCAACTGAGCTACCCTTGGGGGTTAGGTTTTCCTCTCTTAAATGAGATGAAAATGAAGCAAAAACTAGAGTAAAAATATAGTGCTATATTAAACAGAATAACTTATGATTTCCCTACCTCATAGTAATATTAAATAAATGAGACAACTGTGACTAAGAATAGACCATTTAATTTGTCATTGCTGTCACTCCTACCAAGCACGAAGCAATTGGGAATGGAATTTCACCAATCATATTAAAAATGTTCAAGGTGAAAATTGAATTATCCTCATTCGCCAAATGTTGCAATTTTTCAATTAACTCCATCATTACTCTACTCTAACAAGAATAGCTTTGATCAATAGTCACGCACCAAGTGAAATGCCTTCTTTATCTCATCCTGAGTGGCAGTTTGAGGAACACCAAGAACTCGATAATAGTCTCGTTCAGCAGCAGAAGAAAATGCTGGAACAACAAAAGCATAAAAAGGAAACCAAATGAAAATCTTATCATCATATCATTGATAACTAGAAACAAGGTGGTTCATGTTTGACTCAAAACCTGTGGCATGAATATAACGATATCTCAATGGTGTTCTAGGAATTGGAGACTCCTCCGTTTTTGTAAAAAAACTGCAATTGACCAAAGCTGGAAGAACATTTAATTTTAACCCAAAACAAGCAACAACAAAAAATCAGAAAATGGAAATAATAATTAGGATGCAAAAAGAATGAGAAATTGGCAACGTGCCTCGAGCGAGTAACAAGGATTGGGAAGACGACAAGAATTTGGTGAACGAATCTCCTTTATCGATTGAGGCCACAGACGAAAGCAAATGGCGCCGATACTGCATTGGAAGAATTGGTGATGAGAACAAGGATAATTGAGAAAATGGAACAATAATTTTGAAATTCTTGATAATTCACTCACTGGCGTTAACCACGTGAACCTTCTCATTTGAGTTAAATGCTTGTGATAGCTGCAAAATTGATAGGGATCAAAGCTTTGAGGTTCCGGTGGAGGAGCTGCTCTCAGGGTTTTTAACATATTGGGGTTTAGGTTGGGGCTTAAGAATGTTCTAACGCAGCCGTTTTAGTCCACACATGCTAGCCAGCTGTGTAAATAGATTGGCGGGCCTACCTTAAATATGAGCTGGTCAGCTCTATTTGCCTTGGGAGGGATGTTGAAAAAAATATGACAGGTGACGTAACCAATCATAACCACATAAATGGAGAATTAATGATAGAAAAAAATATTAAAATAAGTAATTACTAAAATATAACCGTTAATTTATTTTTATATGATTATGATTGTATCACTTGGCCATGTCATATTTTTTTAAAACATAAGAAGATTCATTTCCATTTGCCTTTTATTTTTAGAAAAATTCATTTAAAAAAGGATTTTATTAAACTCACAATAAAGGAGATAAGTTATCTCATATTATAGAAATAAACTTGTGGACTCCATCAACTGAAAAAATAGAAAAAAAAGGCAAATTATGCGTAGAAAAAAAAATTATCTTATCTAACATGAGAATAGATTTTTCCATCAAAAAATATATCATAAATCCACTTAAATCTGGAAAAACCTATATGCTAGCTTTTTTAATTTTTTAATAATATAATATATTTATTATACATATATATTATGTACTTAAAGACATTTTATGAGATCATGATTTGTAACACTGATTTTTAAAGTAATAAATATATTTAAAAATTAAAGTTAAAATTAATATTAAATTTGTAAATAAAGTAAATTATATATATATATATATATATATATATATATATAGGGGTAGGATAGCTTGATACTGATATCAAATTTGTGTGTTAAGAAAATTTTCAAAGAGTTCAAATGTGCATTTAAAAATTTATTTCTTGGAACAAAGTCTACTTCACCTTAAAAGTTTATTTCCTTGATTGCAAGCTCTTGGATCTAGGAGACTCAGGCCCGTGATTTACGTGGAAGGGCCCAAAATTTTTGCATCTTAATTGTGTGTTCAAAAGACTAGATCGAGCCTGTGCTAATGCAAGTTGGAAGACAACATTTACAGATGTTGGAGTTAAGGTTATTCCTAGAGTTTATTCAGACCATTGCCCCATTCTGGTCCATTTCACCAATTTGGATAAAGATTGGCGAAATCGTCCTTTTCGCTTTGAGCTTGCATGGATGGAGCATAATGAATTCAAAGGTTTCTTGGCTAGTTGTTGGAATGGTGTAAAGGATACGAGGAAAAACTTGCAAGACCTGACTCCATGGCTACAAAACTGGAATAAGGTGGTCTTTGGCAATATCTTTCAAAGGAAGAGTCATTTACTGAAAAGTATTGAAGATATTCAGAAGCAGGCTGATTATCCTCACAACTTATCCCTCCATGCAATAGAAAATGAGGTTAGAAAGGATCTTGATTCGGTTCTTATTCAAGAGGAGATTTTATGGTTTCAGAAATCCAGGATTAAGTGGATTAATGATGGGGATAGAAATACAAAATTCTATCATATCAAAACTACAACTAGAAGAAGCTCGAATATGATTTATGAACTGAAGTCTTCTGATGGACTGTGGGTTAGAGATGTTCGACAACTCCATCATTTGGTAACAGAATTTTACAGCAACTTGTTCCGAGAGGATGTTCCTAATCATTCTTGGGTGAAAACAAATAATAATTGGCCTATCCTTGATGAAGATCTTCTGGCAAATTTGACTCGTAGGCTCAATGCAGGGGATGAGAGGTAGAAGAAGCTTCATGGCGATTAAAATCGATCTGGAAAAGGCATATGATAGGCTAAACTGGGATCTTGTTCGTAAAGTTCTAGAGGAAATTCAATTTCCTCAATGGCTGACAGATCTTATCATGAATTGTATCAACTCTGATAAAGTTTCGGTCCTTTGGAATGGATTTATTGCTGGAAATTTCCTTACGTCAAGAGGAGTCCGACAGGGAGATCCGCTTTCCCCATATATTTTTGTTCTTTCTATGGAGAAATTATCTCATATTATACAAGATGCTGTTGATAATAAAAGCTGGAAGCCAATAAGAGTTGGAACTAAAGGCCCTCAGATTGCTCATCTGATGTTCGCGGATGATTTTTTAGATCAAATCAATATCATTCTGGATTGTCTTCAAACCTTTAGCTCCATGTCTGGATTACAGGTAAGTATCCCAAAATCCAGTATTTTTTTCTCCAAGAACATAGATCCTCATATTGCAGAAGACATTACAAATGTTTGTGGTTTCAAGAAAACCCACAATATAGGGCGATACCTTGGCTCTATGATCAAGCATGGTCGTGTGTCTAAGATCATTATGCTGATGTTATTGCGAGAATCAGAGACAAATTGGCTGGTGTGAGCAATCAGGTTCTGTCATTTGCTGGTAGGATAACTCTCTCTAATTCTGTAATCTCAGCTGCTCCAATTTTCCAAATCCAAAATAGCTTCCTTCCTGTAGCTATTTGTGAGGAAATCGAAAAATTGCAAAGAGCCTTTATTTGGGGTGACAAAAATGATCAAAGGAGGACTCATCTTGTTGCATGGGAGGATATATGCAAGCCGAAGAGCATGGGTGGATTAGGGGTGATCAATCTCCGAATTCAGAATATGACTTTCTTCCATAAACTTGCCTGCTCCTTGATAAATTCGCCCGAAAAGTTGTGGGTCCGTGTAATATCAAGTAAGTATAGGAGAGGTGTTGATCTTCGTCGAGAAGCTTCTCATAAAGCATATGACTCACATTTATGGAAAAATTTATGCAAGATTTGGCCATTATTTCTTCAAGCCATGCAATGGGAGATAAGAGATGGCAATGATGTCTTATTTTGAAAAGATAATTGGTTGGGATTATCTGATAGTCTTGACAATTTGGCTATGAGCACGCCCTCAATACAGGATATGTGTCTTCCGGTTAGTGCTTTTGTTAATAGACTTACTGGTCAATGGCATTTGCAGTACATGCAGCAATATCTCAACGATCACGTGATTGCAAGAATTACTGCCATTCTTCCTCCCTGCATAACAGATGGGCATGATCGTCTTTTGTGGAAAAATCATAAGGCTGGTCATTCTCTTGTTAAAATAGCATACTGTAATATGCTACATTTTCCTATTTGGAACGTGAAAAATTCCTGGACTCGCATGTGGAAGTGGAATGGGCCTCCAAGAGTCAAAACGTATATGTGGATAATTATGCATGGTCGATTGCTTACAAAGGATCGAACGACAAAATGGAGTGGTGATAATATCCATTGCAAGAGTTGCCCCGGTGATGTGGAAACTAATCTTCATGTTCTGCGAGATTGCAAGCATGCTAGAGGTGTTTGGGATATTCTGATTTCTCCTAATCATAGGAGACTCTTCTATAGTCTGGATCTTTGGAATTGGGTTGATAATAGTATCATAAAGTCATGAGATCAAAGAAATATTGATGATTGACGAGATTCTTCTTTATTTCTTGCTGGTTTTTATGGGGATTGAGAGATAAAAGCGGCATCCATGACTCTAATTTGACCTATCCATCAAATGCTTTGCACATCATTAGTATGTATATTGATGAATTGCATAACTATAGGGGTAGAAGTTTTACACCCTTAGTTAGCAGTCATTCAATCCCATCTAGCCTTTGGAAACCACCAAACTTGAGTTGGGTAAAGATAAATGTTGATGGTGCTGTTTCAAGGATAAATGAAATGGCTGCTTGTGGTGGGTTAATCAGAGCCGATGATGGGTCTTGGTTAGGAGGATTCTAGTATTATATTGGGGCCTGTTCTCCAATTATGGCAGAGTTTTGGGGAATTCTTAAAGGGTTGGAATTGGTTTGGCAAATGAGTTTTCGGAAAGTGGAACTAGAAGGACATGCTTCTGAAGTCTTCTCCATACTGGCAGATTGCAATGTTGCTTGTCAGCCACGTATAGTGGCTAGGATACAAGCCCTTATTGCTCAAGATTGGGAGGTCACACTTACTCTTATTCCAAGAGAAACTAATGCATGTGCAGATTGGCTAGCCAAAGCTGCTCTTCACAAAGACATTGGTTTCTGTCATCATAGAATCATGCCGCATCAGCTCGCACATCTGTTTGATCAAGATCGTCAGGGAATTATCTCTAGTAGGGATATAGACCCTGGGTAGTTTGTTTTTATGTTTTTTCGTTTGTTTTTCTGCTTTTTCGTTTGTTTTGTTTGGGGCTTTGCCCTTTATTGTTATAATTTTTTTTATCTCTTATCATATATGATTAGTTATTATTTTGTTTAAAAGTAAGTAGTTATTTTTCAAGAAGGTGATATTTAAATGACGCAAAAAGTAAAAATGATCAATCAAAATAGAAAAAAAATAAAAAATAAAATGCTCACTAAAAAATTGTAAAAGTTGCCAAGAACAAATAAAAAGCTCATAAAAATATTATTTGAAGTGTTGTTATGAACATTATTTAAGGATCTTTGTGATCTTGTTAATAATATTGTTTGAGGATTTTTAGTGAAATTTTTATCTGATCTTTATGAACATTATTTCATGTGTCGTTTATGAAAATATTATTTCAGATGGTCTTTGTGAATAAGAAACTTTATCTTTTATATTTCAGTTTGGTTTGAGTCAATAAACTTTGGTTTGCAACTTGATAGGCCTTACAGGTCGTGTTAGGCTTTTTAATTTTTTATAATAAGCTAATAGATCAATATAGACTTCAGTGACAAATCCAAAAAAAATTATTTATGTCCGCTCACTTAATGGTGGGGGTTGCTACCCCCAAATTTTTTTTTCAAAGAAAGATTTTAAATACATTAAAAAACAAAAGAGAATCTGCACTCCTTCTCATCACCATTAACACATTTGGAATTGTTATAGAAACAATTTACCTTGCATTATTATTTTTTTCTCCATAAAGAAGGATAGGGTATTTATCTTATTACCCCACATTCATAATATTTTTCTTTAAACTTTTTTAACTAAAATTAAAACTTTTTTAATTATTATAATAACAAAGGCTATGGTCCTAGACATCTATTTTCAATAAAAATTCCAACCATAACATAATTTTTATTTTTATTTTCAGAATATTTGTGACCGCACTTGCAATCACTTGCAACAGTGTAGATTCATCACTGACAGGCTCTAAATATTTTATATAAATTTAAATTATTAAAGCCAAGGTATGGTATAACTTGAACAATTTACACCCTGCTAACTAATAGAAAAGTTACATAACTAATTAAATGAATTAATAACTATTACATTATTATTTTATTTTTCTTGTGAAACTAACTAATTGCCTAACTGAATATCTGAACAAATTCTATAACTGAAAATGACTTAGCAGCTGACGTGTCTAGCTTATTCTATCATGATTGGTTGCTTGCATGTGTGAGAGTGAGACATGTTATAATTTTCTTCTCTTAACGTGGGCTGTAGAACTTTGAGCTTGGCCCTCACCATATTGAAAATAAAAGAAAAGAAAATCTAGAAAATAAAAGGTCCCTTTCTTGCCTGTATAGTTACTATATTGAAAATATATAAGAAAATATCATTACTCTAAAACAAAAAGGCGAACAACCCAAAACTAAAATCTAGAACAAATATAATTGTTAGTTTCAAGATCAAAACTCCTTTGCAAAGTTAAGCTGAGCTATTTTAGAGTCCATCAATGATTAAGAGCCGAAATAAAATTATCTTATATATATATATATATATATATATATATATGTGAAAAAATCATTTCTCAAGCAGCTTGAGATAAGTTTATTTCCGGCTAGCCCAAAACTACGTCATTTTGATTAATGAAGGGTGTTTATGTAATTCTAGGTGAATTAATGAAGGGTGTTATTGTAATTTTATTTATTTTTATATCATATACATTTTACTGAAACACCCTTCATTAATTCACCTAAAATTATATAAATACCCTTCATTAATCAAAATGACGTAGTTTTGGGGCTAGCTGGAGATAAACTTATCTCAAGCTGCTTGAGAAACGTTTACCCCATATATATATATATATATATATATATATAAAATGTCAAGTCTATTTTTTTTTATCTTTTCTTTTCACATGACTCTACATGAACTCCTCATATTTTTATATATGTATAGATGATAATTTTATTTCCTATAAGAAAACATTAAACCCTTATTATATAGTAAAAACATTTTCTCATGTTGCATGGAAATTCAATTCTCATGTTAGTGACCCTTCGATTTACGTGAATTTTTTTTTTCTAATAAATGTGGGGTCCACCACTAATTGAATCATAATATGAGAATTAAATTCTCATGTCACATGAGAAAATCAAATCCCTATTATATAAATCTCTATTCAACGCCAATGGAAGAAAAAAAACACTTATATTCACTTGCTGTCACATATGTATGCCCCATCCTCACGATTGGATTTAATAGTCATTTGGGAGGATCCTCTCTGAGGATGAGTTCAATTCAAGAAAGAGAAAACTTAGGAGAGGCCGCCAAGTGGATCCAAATCCTAGCAGCTGAACAATCTCTCGGCATGGAGAAAGAGCTAGAGCGGTTCAAAATGTCCAAAAAAATCAAATCAATTCATAATCAAATTGTTCCACATTTTAAAAATCGATTATTTTTAAAAATTGGTTTCATATAAAATCGCATTTTATTTTATAAATTTGTTATTTACCAAACCACAAAAATGATTGGTTATCCATAATCAAATTACTCTACAATTAAAGAACAAATAAATATTATTTTTTATCACGCCTACTATATTAGTCAATTAACTCAAATTTACAAACAATAAACTAACAGAAAAAGATAAGCAGCTCAAGTAGAAAACATTATTTAAAAAAGAAAATTTCACATAGATCGAAAAGTTGTATCTTTTTTTTTTCGAAAAAAAAAAATAACCAACCTACAAACCAAAACAAATTAAAAACAAAATATTTTTATAATCAATATTAAAATCTCTTACTTGCCTATTTATATCATTTGAACTCTCAAGCTTCTGCTGGTATATGTATAACAATTAAGGTAACTTTATGTTCTTTAACTAACAATATTTGCAGACAACCATAGTGTTCATGTCTTGACGCGCTCCAAATCTAAAGCAGAATCAGTTTTTCCGGGTAAGAAGGTAATTAATTAATGTAATAAATTGTATTAACACTCTCAGTTTGCAAAAACTTTCACAACTGAAAACTTTTTCAAGAGATCAAAGTGACGCCTCAACTTCACTAAGGGCAGAGTACCTTCAATTTATAAATACAATATTTGTTATTGGTGTTAATTCATACATTTCCACCGGTATTAAATTCTAGTTTTATCTTCCTCGTAATGGTAGAAAAATTAATCATTTTCTGCACAACCAGGCTCTGTATCAGACATTTTCTACACTTTGGATTAACTTGTTAACTCTGCCCACATATTTCCAGTAAAAGACTTTCCACAAATTATAAAAATAACAAAATTCATCAAAAACTAATTTTTAATTTATTAAAAAATCGGTTTTGAACTGGATAATCGATTGATGGTTTAAAATTGGTTTTGAATTAAAACCGATTTTGAATTAAAACCGGTTATAAATCATAAATCGGTTTTGGAACCGGTTTCAAACCGATTTAGAGAATTAAAAACCGGTTTTAAAATAAAAAATCGATTCGGTTCAATTTTTGTTAAAACCGATTATAAAGCGCTCCGTGCCCATCCCTAGAAAGGACACAGGCTTACCAATGCATTGATAGCGGTCCTAGTTACATCCACATCACGTGCTATGCGAAGACAATTGTGAGACTTTTGGCACATCAAAGTTTTAGTTTTTTTGGGGTCATTCCAATCCCAGATTTGGTTCCAAGGACCATGATAATCCCGGTCGTGATTAGTCAGCATTTTGTTAGTACTTGAAATGGAAAATTCTCCACTTTAATGGGTTCGAACCGTCTTCAAGAGAAGGAGGGGACAAATCAATGATTCTGTTGATAATAACGGTAGAAAGATAGGTGCTTAGTTTATCCATATCCCACTACTCTTGAAATTTGGTGAACTGGGCAACATTAACTGAAGCTCCAGTTCGGTCAGTTGGAGAATAAGGCCTGGTTGGTCAGAGTAATCCCTCCATCCAACCAGTTATCTTTTCAAAATATGAGTTATAATTGTAAGAAATCTTTACAATAGAAAGCTGAATTCTCATGTTTAGTACAACATTAAAAAAGAAAAATGTTTCCACCCAAGAGTTGAGGATTGTTTTTGCTTCACCTTCCCACCCTTTCATTCTCATTGGGAAAGGTGACTCATTCATTAAATGCAATAAAATATTTGTGCCATACGAAATACCCAAAATATATACTCTTCCATTACCGGTGATGAATCAACCCCCACCATGTCATTGCTAACAACTGTTGTGCAAATGGCTTCTTACACAGGACGCTTACGGAACACCTAGAGGGGGGGTGAATAGGTGTTCTAAACTTTTTCAAAAACTTTTTCTTAAATCCCTATATGCCCAAAATAATTTTTCACAATGCTAAGAATAATGTAGTAACAGAATGCGTACCTTAGCAATTTATAGAGTATAAATGCAGCAATGTAATTTTCTTAAACAAAACAGAAAATGATTAATTTCCAAATACCAGAAAACAGTTTAGGTGCTACAGCAATTATAATAGAATCAGTAAGGTGCTATAGCACTCTAAAACAAGAATCAGTGTAACTGTCAGTCTCTAAACAAAATATTCAGAAATTAAATCAGAGAGACAAGACACACACGATATATCCTGGTTCACACCCACTAATCCTAAGTAGGGTGCTACGTCCAGACTGAAGTAGCTGCAGATATTTTATTTATCACAAGTGTACCTGTTTTACAAACACGCGTCACACAAGCAATCAAACAAAATATCAAAAACCTTCCTAGTGCCTACACTGCTCCAAGCTCTGAGAATACTCTCAAGCCGAACCCACGGAGTTCACCAACTCCTCTCACACAAGACCTCCACTCTCCCTAGTGGATTCTTGAGGCTCCAAGCCTTGAGACACACTCTCAAGCCAAGCACAAGGTCGCCAACCCACACGGTTGCACCCACACACCTAGGACAGATTTACAACACGCAACTACTCCACTTTAACAACCAATACAGAATTTTTCAGAATTGTAACAAGTGAAATAACCCAAAAATACAGTGTCCTATCACACCAAATATATCACGTTAATATCAAACTAAGCTCCACAAATTTATGCCATATGCAGAAAATTAATCCAATGACATATGTATCAAAATCTCTAAAATTAATGCACCAAGGAGCTTGAATATTAACCAATTAATTTTCTAATCAATGAGTACCAAGAAATCTGATTTAAAAGAAAATATCACAATGTAAATGGAAAAATCAGATTCAGAATTTTTCTCAAAATTTCACATAAAATCCAAAATTAATCTTCTAATACAGAACCACAAGAAAATCTGAATTAAACATAATATGCCTCAATGAAACCAAAAATTCAGATTAAACTTTGCTTAACAAAAATTATTCAAGATTTCAGAATATAGGATTCAAATAAAAATATTAATCAAGAATATGAGTAGATTAGAGTTTACCAAAATGAAGCCCTAAATTCTTTATCAAAGAATCTCAAAATTTTCTCCAAGAAAATATGTAGCCACCTCACACAAATGAGGAATCAGATCTTTCTCCAAAAAGATGATGAAAACAGAAATGTGAGAAGGAGAGTAGAATCAGCATTTATGAAAATCAGAACCGGTGTATCTTGAATGATGAACTCGATTAACAAGAGAAAATGAGCACTGTGTTTTTCCACTCTTTTTTTTTTTTTTTCTTCTTCTTTCAAAATGGTTGTTAACAAAAGATGGACTCAGCGTTGCTTTTCTGACGAAGACGAAAGAATGAATTGGTAAAGTGAGAATGCTTTTTGTTTATTATTTTCTTTTTATATAGCTTAGAGTGACGTGAACTTTTCAAAGCTTTTCAATTTGTAAAGCTACTTTATTGCTTTTTGTTTATTATATTTATTATACAAAGTAACTTGTACATCCAACTATCTAAGTGATCTGATGGCTTCACTTTTATTTTTCCTATTATATTATATTAAATCTAACTAACTTATATACATATATCAACGTAACAGGAAGTTCAAATGAAAAGAACTCTGTGAATTTAGTTTTGTTTCGTTATTTATATATTACTTTTATTTTCTTTTTTATTTTTGTTTTTATTAAAACAAATTTTAATATGAGAAATGCATAATATGTAATGATATGCATTGGAGCTTAGGTAGATACCATATGATATAATATAGTGTGTAACAAAATATCTAAAACTACCTAACCACTTGTATCTTCAAACTCCATCTTCAATTTGAGACTTCTTGTAAACCCTTTGTCATCATCAAAATATGTATTCCATTATGCTTAAGAGGTCTTCAATCTCCCCCTTTTTGATGATGGCAATTTAAACTCAAATTGAAACAAGTAAGGTTAGTAGCATAAGATATTTAAATCATTTATCATATACTCCCCCTAAACATATCCATACTCAAAGTTATTAAGCCAATTAAAAGTAAGGCATACATATGTTCCCAAGACTTCTCAAACTCCCCCTCAAAATATGCATAAGCTCATAAGCTCAATTTGATGATATTTATATTTTCTCCCCCTTTGACATCATCAAAATCAATTATAGCATATACTAAGGAACAATATTGAATAAACCATATAACAAGAATATCATATATCCAAAGATTACCCATGTCTTGTACCAAGTATTGATTCTTTGTAACTCTTTGGCTTAGTCTAAGAGATTTTTCAATTTGCCAATATCTTCAATGTAATCTTCATGTTTTCATTCATTTCCATTTTCTTTCAAACACCTACAACATAATCTTCCACATTTGCCTTTCTCGGCACATTAGCAAAATCAAGCATTTATCAAATAGTGCAAGTATGAATAATAGGCATTATATGAAAGATAACTCATTCATGATTGCTAATAGGCATTATTTATGAACGATACTTTGAAATAGGCTTGCTGTCCTTTTTTGATAGATTTGAATAAAAGAGTAAGATAGTGGACTATTCAAGTACATAGGCATGTAGTGCATGAAGTAAGCTTTCTATTCACATATAGCACATTTTTATTGAACATGTACAACATAAGATGTGTTAAAAATAGTCTATGCATGTCATATTAAACACCAAACAACAACTAGACATCATGTGCAAAAAGATTTATCAAAATAAAATAGTCTATGGCACATGATACATACATGCTCACTAAGTTTTCTTAGGAACATATATCATGTTCTTAACCTTGGGGCTAAAGAACATGCTAGATGTGTTAGGTTGAGGTCCATAAGATGTTGAAGCAATGTTGCTCACATTTATAGTCCTCTTAGGAATCCACTTAAGATTAGTTCCTTTTAGGCCATACTTCTTAATATTGCATTGATATACAAGATGACCACTCATGCAACAATATGTACATTTCTTAAAAGGTAGCTTAGACATGAATTTAGGAGGATATTGATTTGTCTTTCTTGGTTGAGCAAAGGGAGGTTTTTGAAAACCAAGTCCATATTTAGTTGATTCAACCCTTTGTCTACCAAGGAGGACATTCAAGTTGTCTCTCCACTAGTCATTCTATCAACCATTACCTTCAAACTATCTACTTCATTAGATAATTCAAAACATTTAGTACATGAAATAGTGGAAGGGGGGTTCACATCATCACATGATCCAACAAGACAATTCATGAAAAGATTTTCATTTTTAAGATCCTCATTGTCTTTCATTAGATCATTTACAATGGTGGTCAAACTATTAACATTGTCTTGCAAGCAATTTTTCTCATTTTTAATTCTCTTAACTTTAGAGGTTAATTTTTCATTTTCAACTTGCAAACACTTATAAGCATACAACAAATCATCATATGATGGACCAACCATAGAAGATGTATCACAAGAGGAGCTAGAACCACACATTGAATTAGAATCACATACCGAATCAGAATCCCACATAGAACTAGAAGAGTGGCTAGAATATACCTCAATTTGATCTTTTTCAATATGTGTCATTAAGCAAAGGTTAGCTTGTTCACTTGATGAGGAGCTTGTAGTACTTGAAGTGTCATCCGAAAATGCCATGTAAGCTCTCCTTTTCTTTTTGCCTTTACCTTTCTTGAACTTGCCGTTGTCATATTTATTCTTTTTATTTGGGCAGTCCTTTTGGAAGTGACATTCCTTTCCACACTCAAAACAAGCATTGTTTGAGTTGTTTTCCTTTCTACTTGGGTTGTTGGCCCTTCTTCTCCTTTTGTTGAACTTTTTGTTGAAGAACTTGGTGAACGACTTGTTAAAATTTTTCACGAACATTGTCATTTCATCGTCTTCACCGGTGCTTGATTCACTTGATGAAGTATCAGTACTTTTCTTACTTTGCTTGGATTGGGAAGAAGAAACTTTTAGAGCTATACTCTTTGAATTTTTCTTATTAAGCTCATGCTTAGCCCTTCTGCTTAACTCAACTCGTATTCCTGAAGCTTTCCAAATAAGGTAGCTATTGACATTGTGGAGAGGTCTTTAGCTTCATAGATTGCCGAAGTCTTTGCATCCCATTCCTTAGTAAGACATCTCAGAATTTTGTTAACTAACAGTTCATCATCATGGAAAATGTTTAAAGCATTCATTGAAGTAACTATATGCATAAAACGTTTTTGCATGTCAAATATAGATTCACCCTCATGCATCTCAAAGAGCTCAAACTCTCTAGATAATGCATTTTGTTTAGAACGCTTTACTTCACTAGTACCCTCATGGGTTGTTTCTAAAATAAGCCACATCTCACGTGCGGTCTTACATGAAGATACTCGGTAGTATTCGTCCTTACCAAGTGCATTAACTATTAAGTTCTTTGCTTTTGAGTTGTATTGGGCACTCTCTAATTCTGCTCTAGTAAACTCTGTGTATTTTCTTAGCACATTTTTACCATTGTCATCTAGTATAGTTGGAGGTTGATCCTTCCTCTACACTATACCAAGTTTTAAGATCTACCGACTCAAGGAAAATCTGCATCCTTGTTTTCCAGTAGGGATAATCAATCCCATTGAAAAATGGAGGGCGATAGGTGGAACCACCCTCAAGTAGGAATATCCTGATGGAAAGAAGCCATAGGATCTTTAACTCTTTGGCGGGATAGCCAATCACTCAGAGCACGTAGCTCTGATACCACTTGTTGGGCAAATGGCTTCTTACACAGCGCTTACGGAACACCTGGGGGGTGAATAGGTGTTCTAAACTTTTTCAAAAACTTTTTCTTAAATCCCTATATGCCCAAAATAATTTTTCACAATGCTAAGAATAATGTAGTAACAGAATGCGTACCTTAACAATTTATAGAGTATAAATGCAGCAATGTAATTTTCTTAAACAAAACAGAAAATGATTAATTTCCAAATACCAGAAAACAGTTTAGGTGCTACAGCAATTATAATAGAATCAGTAAGGTGCTATAGCACTCTAAAACAAGAATCAGTGTAACTGTCAGTCTCTAAACAAAATATTCAGAAATTAAATCAGAGAGACAAGACACACACGATATATCCTGGTTCACACCCACTAATCCTAAGTAGGGTGCTACGTCCAGACTGAAGTAGCTGCAGATATTTTATTTATCACAAGTGTACCTGTTTTACAAACACGCGTCACACAAGCAATCAAACAAAATATCAAAAACCTTCCTAGTGCCTACACTGCTCCAAGCTCTGAGAATACTCTCAAGCCGAACCCACGGAGTTCACCAACTCCTCTCACACAAGACCTCCACTCTCCCTAGTCAATTGTGAGAGGCTCCAAGCCTTGAGACACACTCTCAAGCCAAGCACAAGGTCGCCAACCCACACGGTTGCACCCACACACCTAGGACAGATTTACAACACGCAACTACTCCACTTTAACAACCAATACAGAATTTTTCAGAATTGTAACAAGTGAAATAACCCAAAATTACAGTGTCCTATCACACCAAATATATCACGTTAATATCAAACTAAGCTCCACAAATTTATGCCATATGCAGAAAATTAATCCAATGACATATGTATCAAAATCTCTAAAATTAATGCACCAAGGAGCTTGAATATTAACCAATTAATTTTCTAATCAATGAGTACCAAGAAATCTG
Organism: Gastrolobium villosum; assembly: GCA_032173675.1. Classification (NCBI taxonomy): domain Eukaryota; kingdom Viridiplantae; phylum Streptophyta; class Magnoliopsida; order Fabales; family Fabaceae; genus Gastrolobium; species Gastrolobium villosum. The sequence continues at coordinate 20,124 of JAVKPL010004074.1, forward strand.
ATTTAAAAGAAAATATCACAATGTAAATGGAAAAATCAGATTCAGAATTTTTCTCAAAATTTCACATAAAATCCAGAATTAATCTTCTAATACAGAACCACAAGAAAATCTGAATTAAACATAATATGCCTCAATGAAACCAAAAATTCATATTAAACTTTGCTTAACAAAAATTATTCAAGATTTCAGAATATAGGATTCAAATAAAAATATTAATCAAGAATATGAGTAGATTAGAGTTTACCAAAATGAAGCCCTAAATTCTTTATCAAAGAATCTCAAAATTTTCTCCAAGAAAATATGTAGCCACCTCACACAAATGGAATAGATCTTTCTCCAAAAAGATGATGAAAACAGAAATGTGAGAAGGAGAGTAGAATCAGCATTTATGAAAATCAGAACCGGTGTATCTTGAATGATGAACTCGATTAACAAGAGAAAATGAGCACTGTGTTTTTCCACTCTTTTTTTTTTTTTTCTTCTTCTTTCAAATGGTTGTTAACAAAAGATGGACTCAGCGTTGCTTTTCTGACGAAGACGAAAGAATGAATTGGTAAAGTGAGAATGCTTTTTGTTTATTATTTTCTTTTTATATAGCTTAGAGTGACGTGAACTTTTCAAAGCTTTTCAATTTGTAAAGCTACTTTATTGCTTTTTGTTTATTATATTTATTATACAAAGTAACTTGTACATCCAACTATCTAAGTGATCTGATGGCTTCACTTTTATTTTTCCTATTATATTATATTAAATCTAACTAACTTATATACATATATCAACGTAACAGGAAGTTCAAATGAAAAGAACTCTGTGCATTTAGTTTTGTTCGTTATTTATATATTACTTTTATTTTCTTTTTTATTTTTGTTTTTATTAAAACAAATTTTAATATGAGAAATGCATAATATGTAATGATATGCATTGGAGCTTAGGTAGATACCATATGATATAATATAGTGTGTAACAAAATATAAAACTCCTTAACCACTTGTATCTTCAAACTCCATCTTCAATTTAGAACTTCTTGTAAACCCTTTGTAGTACGCTCAAAATATGTATTCCATTATGCTTTAAGAGGTCTTAAAGAACAACTATAACCGGCACCGACTTTCATTCGCTAAAGAATTCAGC
>JAVKPL010004075.1:0-21159 GCA_032173675.1 Gastrolobium villosum
TCTAAACTTTTGTATTTCTTAATTTCTCTCAAGAATCATTCTTGTGTGTATTCAGAAAAGACACCCTCATGGCCTCCAATCACTCCTTTCCTGTTTCAGGATCTCACCCCCACCAAACCGGTTTCTTATACAGCATTAGATGAGAACCTTTTTTTTAACTCAGATCCAAACGCTGATCTATTTAACAAACCCCCCAAAATAAGAAGTAGATCTGGTAATTGAAATCCAAAAATTGCACAAAATAAAAACGGTAAGAAGAATTCCAAAGCCTTCTCATGTTGCGGAAGAGAGAAAGACAAAACATAAGCACAATTAGATTTAGAACGGTACATGAAATGGAACATTCATTCATCAATTTGTGTTATTGAAATTCTTCTTCACGGGAAGAAGACGAAGACGAGGACAAGGAACATATTTGAGGCCTCGAAAGAGGTGAGAGATAAAGTGAGTAGAGACTTCGGAAAATTTCAAACAAGGGTAAAAATGACCCAAAAAATATGACAAATTTCTCCAAGAAACCGGATTATGGAATACCACATAATTTGTGGTATTTGCTGATGGTCTTCGGCTCCATTATTTGCACTACAATCAAAACGCCGGAGAAATTGGAATCAAGGATAAATTTTTGGATTTCCTCTACCAAACATAGGTATATTACAATTCCAATCAAGCTTTTCCAGGATTCTACAAAAATCACTCCTACCAAACATGCCAAGTGAATAATAATCCACGAAAAAAGAAATTTTTTTGTAGTTTCTGTTTGTACACCCAAATATATAAGAGATTTATTATATTTGTAGTGCGTATGTACTAACTTTTTCTCGCTCTCTCCTTCATTACTGACTCTAATCTATGTTCACACTTAAAATCAGTTTGAAATATTTTTTCTTTTAGAAACTTTTTAAATTCAAAATTTGAACTTGATAAGTGGATAAAGAGTTAACATCCTTGATGACAGACAACTATATTAATATCTTATTACTTCTTGTAATGATAATTGTTAAGCTTATTAATAATATTTATTACATTATCACTATTAGAGTTAATTATTAATTAATTTTTTGGGTATGAAAAGAACCAAATTGCAACATGATTATTGTAATTCAATGTAATTAGCCATTGAAAAGCTTGTGCTTTGCATGTTGTTCAATTCCAAAATATAATTCAGATATGTGAAGCTTTTTATTTTCCAATTCCAAAGTAATTTCTTCAAAATTATTTCCAGCTATTATCATATCATCTACATAGACCAGCAAGCATGTAAATGAGCTACCTGTAGCCTTGGTAAATAATGAGTGGTCTGCACTTGATTGAACAAAGCCAAGACTTCAAAGCTCACAGGTTAATTTTGTATTCCACTGACGGCTAGTCTGTTTGAGCCTATAGAGAGATTTGTGGAGCTTGCATACTTGTTTTGGATTAGGAGAAGTAACTCCTTGAGGGACAACCATGTAAACATCCTTTGATAGATCACCATGAAAAAATGCATTATTGATGTCAACTTGTTCAATGAACCAATTTTTGGCAGAAGCAATGGCAAGCAAGACCCAAATGGTAGTAAGTTTAACTAGAGAAGGTCTCAAAGTAGTCTACTCCTTCCATTTGATTGTAGCCCTTTGCAACAAGACGAGCCTTGAAACGAGCAACTGAACCATCAGCCTTATGCTTGACTTTGTAAACCCATTTACATGCAATGGGGTGTTTCCCTTTAGGAAGGTCAACAAAGGTCCAAGTCTTGTTCCTGTCAAGAGCTTCAAGCTCCTCATTATGGCAGAAACCCACTTATCGGATTGCACTCCTTGACTATAAGAGTGAGGCTCAACAAAAGAGCTAAGGTTATGGCAGAAAGAAGTATATGAGGCTGAGCAATTTGTGTAAGAAACAATAGAAGAAATGGGATGAATAGTAGAGAAAGGTTTATCTGAAGATGATGTGCGATCAACTAAGGGTGAAGAGAGATTGCATTTGAAAGTGTTTTTTTTATTACCTCAGCCACAACCATAAAAATTTATGGTCCTTTTACTCATGAATACAAACACAATTAGGCTGCAGTCATAATAAAAAAATAAAATAAATACTTACACAGTAAGAAAAGAGGTTGATGGACCATTTTAATGTATTTTTCAATAAAAATGATTAAAATTAGGGAAAGACTTTATCAGTATTACAAAAACCAAATTAGTGAATTCGTTTCTTAAAAACGGTTTTATAATTCTGATGTATATGAAAAAAATTTGAAATCTTATGTTGTAGATGATAAAAAGAGTGGATCTTGTGTTAGAAAAAATTATATGTATCGTGAATGAATACACGGAAATAGAAGAGTGTGTAGAAAAATACCGATTCTTATGTTGAATTGAGAATTATAAAACCCTCGTTCAAATTATAACGTTGGACACATGACCCGATGATCGGTGTCGCATAATCACTACAAAAAATACGTCGTTTAAATTAATGTAGCTATTTTTTTTTTTAGTAGTCAGCTTTCTTAATCTTATAATATTTAAATTTGTACGTCTGTTCGTCATTTTCTTATCGTTGTTTTGTCACAATACCAACATATACAAACGTTTTATTTTCTTATAATTCTATGCTTCTTGATTTTTCCAACGATTCATCATTGATCATTTTATTTAAATATAATATTTTGCTGTACATATATATGTTTCAATTCACTATTCCTAGGTGATTCTTATTTTATTTTTGGTGTTACATAGTTGAGATTGCAAGAGTTGTAAACAAAAAAAAAAAAGTAAACGTAACCCTCCTCGGGGGTAAAAGTAATCTCTCTCTTTATTATTAGAAGCTGTGCACACCGTCTATCCATGGCTTTCTTATAGTTGTTGTGTAAAATATTGTTAAGCTTATACATACAAAAAAAATAAATTGTTAAATATATAATATTTAATATTATATTTATTGGGTGAGAAAATATTAAAAATTTTAAATTCCACGAAAATCATGGCACACACTACCAGAAGTGGGAAAAAAGCCACCATTTAAATGTTTGCATTGGGAAAAATTGATATATATAATAAATTTAAATCTAATATAAAATTTGAGAATCAAAGCAAGTGGCTAATTTATAAAAATATATGTTAGTTGATAAAAATTCTTTAAATTTTAAATATAGCGGTGAAAAAATCAGAAATGTACCATATGTGTATAGATTAAAAAGAAAAAAATATAATTTTAAATGCTGTGCAGATACCATCAAAAAATCAAGACCAGCGTGTTACGGATTTTTTTTTCGCGAAAATTTTTAAAAGGATGGAAGAGATGGAGATCAGCTTCAACGAGAAAAGGATGCGCAACGAATCAATTAATGTGGGCAAAGGTTAAAAAATTAAAAATTAGAATAATAAAATAGCTAATCTGCAAAAGGTAAATTAAAGTTACAAGTTTTTTCCATTGACCTATGGTGTTGGCACTAGATTCTTAAGTTATTGTCCCTCTAGAAAAAATTTTTCCATTTTTTTTTTGGATAAAATGAAGTTTTAAATATATATGTATTAAATTAAAAAATATTAAAAATTATAAGTTAATAGAAGAAAATACACATAGATAAAAATAATAGATGTATAATTTTTCAAAAGAATTTTCTTTTTTAAAATGCATCATTATGATCAATAACTACCAGGAATAGAATAAAAATATACTTCTAACACATTTTACCTGAAAAAAAAATTCCCTGTATGCCCTAATTTCTCTATAATACAAAAGAGAATTTGGTCATAACAAGGCTTGATATGAAGGTAGAAGATTTTTAAAAATAAAAATCATTTTTTTGTTAATGGATGTAAGTTGTGCTTTCACTAAGCATTATTGTCGTAATTTTAAAAATAAAATTTTTTAATGTGAATTAAATCTTAACGGTCACTCTAAACAGACACAATATTTCTTTAAACATTTATGCTTTTCAAACCTTAAGTCTACTCTTGAACCAAAACATCCTTCATTTTAAAGGGTGCGGTTCGAGTTTCATATTCCCATTCCATTTTCTAAAACCTTCATTTTATTTTATTTTTGTTGCGCAGTTACCGATGAAACTTTAATGTTTTGCAGTAATTATTCTTACAATATATCTTTTATCTTATATTGTGCAGAATTCCTAGAATATAGCACGTTTTATATACCAATGCACTAATTCAAAAGATGAAGGAAATACCAAGGGCCAATTAATTTATTTATTTTTGGTTAATTTTTTTTTTTTTTTACTAATAAGTAGTGTTTTATTTGTGACAAATGTTTATATGAATTTTTTTTATAATTTTCGTGTTAAAAATGAGAATTGAAAAATTTATTTATTACAAAGGTTATCCATATATTAAGGCAAAAAATTGTATGTAAAATATTTCACTAAATATTAGTATACATTTAAAAAAAAATTAAAATCTCATAAGGAATTGTGAAATAAAAATAAAGACATGCATTTAAAATTAATAAAATATAATTTATTTTTAATTATTTTTCATTTTTTATTTTTCTGTTTTAGAATAATAAAACATATTAAGAAAAAATATGTGATATCTCATATAGCTCATTCTTATATACCAATTAACAAATTCAAAATTTGGGGCAGAAAAAATAGGTCTGGCAACATTTTTTGTTACATATTCGCATAATTGCTAAATGTATTGAATAATATATCAAATGATTTATTAATTACAGTTACATGTGTAATGATCAATGAACGTCTGATGTCTTTAAAAATCTTAATATATAATTAATTAAAATGACACGGTTGCATGTATTATTCTTTTTAAATGATTTGTGTTTTTATGATAAATAATACTTGGGAAGCCGGCCATAAAAAAAGTCCTCCATAAGATCATGAGGTGAAGGTGGAGTTGGAGGTGTTTGATCGAATAATATAGGGTTTTATATATGGGTTTTATAATTTTCATGTAACATGAAAATTATAATTTTCCTACATATATAGGCAACAACCATTTAATGAGGTAGAATGATTCCCATACCGGTATATTAAGTTTGATTTATTTTAAAACAAGGCTATATGAGCAATTCAGAATAGGCATGAAGAAGAATTCTATCTAATCAAACTGAAGAAGCAATTCAGAATAGCTCTCACATTGACACTAGTTGAATTGAAGGGATCATTATTACCATACATAGCTCTTTTTAGGAATATGTAGAGAGAAAAAACAAACAAACAAACACAACAACAACACCGGTTCACATAATAGAAAAGGAACCTATAACTTGGATATTGAGTCTCACCATTTGTTTCCAAGAATTAAGAACTTGTCCGATTAAGCAAAGATGACCCCTACTGATGTTGCTTAGAATCTGATACTGAATGAAGAAATCTCACCATTTTTTTTGTTTCTAGCTTTTTTAATTTGCGGTTCTGTTGAAAATGTTTTAACTTCCTGCAAGGGTGCTAATTTCCGTAGGTTCAATTATCAATATATGAATTGTGGCGCCTTAATAATGCAACATGAATAGATTTTTTTAATTCTTGGGAAGTACTCAAGGTTAGTGTGTCTATTTGGAGAAAAAGAATATATATATATATATATATATATATATATATATATATATATATATATATATGTTTACAAACTTTTTTTAAAATCAGAGCAGTTGATCTTTTTTTATCAACGGCTCTTAATTGAGGTGTCAAATTTGAAATTTGACACCATATTTAGCTATATGAAAACACCGGTGCAAATTGCAATGGCCCATGGTGGATGATAAAATTTGACACCGATGTCAAAATTTGAAATTTGACACCAAATCCCAACCGTTGATTTTCACCAATCAACGATTATCATTTATTGGGAAGAATCCGTTTACAAATTTTTTTTACAAGTTACTCTAGACATGACGATCATACACTCTTGATGAAGTAGACCAACCTTAGTGTAGTGAAAACATATTTGCAAATTGCAATAGCCTATGGTGGATGATAACAAAGAGAGATTTAGGAGAACCAGATCCATGATAGCATAACAATTTTTATTAAAATTTTGTTTTCGATGGCATATTAGAGATGTGTATGGATCCATGTAGACAACCTTAGTCCGGTAAAGCTTAATTGTTGTTACTTTTATTGTGCCATATTAAATTAGGGTTCTATAAGAATTATGTTATAGGAAAAGTAAATGTGTAATGTTATAGAAATTCACTTTGCGCGCCTTAATTTTTTTAATTTTTTTTTTGTTTCAAAAAATGTAAACTCCACAAAATGTTGTGTGTATAAGAAAATTTTTTGTGTATGTTAAATGATGAATGCAAACCCCGTTAAAATATAACTTGCATGGTTCATTAAAAATGCATAACTACATACCTTATAAACTGATCAAGGAGTATATTACATTCTTTTCCACATCAAATTCTGGAGTAGATACAAGACTGCGAGCACAAATTTTTTCAATGTTTTTTCTTGATCATATAGGAATGAGAATTTTACACGTTATATAATCTAAATGCAAGTCATCTGCAAAATCACTTGGACTTTGCCATGCACCAGACAAGAATTTCAAGTAACCTAGCAAACATATGAAAAAATTTCCCATGATCTGACGTGACATAATGTTCCAAATCTGCAGAAGGATTGGAACATAGGTAGTTCTCCTACTCAAATCTTAATAGAATTTTTATTTCCACAATTTGATTATGCAGCTGCTCTGGGCACTTTCATGCCAAATCCATGCTTTGCTTTCTCCACTCTGTCAAATTGTCAAAACAAGAGGCTTAACAACTACCCAAATTGCAAGTTCTTAAAGATTAATAAATTATGTAATGAGAAAAAGTACAACTGCAAGCACTAGATATAACAAGTACTGGACAGATTGATCATTATATATGACAAAATATCATAAATGCGTCAAGAATTCAAGACTACCATCCTAAATAAAGCACTTGTTCCCCAAAACCCAACTTTTCAACACTCTTATTTTATTCATTTCCATTTTAAATCTTCAACAAATAGAATAGTGGAAACAAAATATATAAAACCATTAATGTAGCCTCACCCAATATTTGGGTTGAATTGGTTCTTTACATAATATCAGAGCCTCGATGTACCAGATTCGATCCTCACCGCCCCCCACTTTCTTTCTAGTGGAATTTCTTTCTTCGCACAGGTAGGTGGACCTGTGCATTGTCCATCCTTCAAACCCCAGTAGGCTCTCGTGTGAGGGGGCGTGTTGAAATATATAAAATCATTAATGTAGCCTCACCCAATAGCTTAAGCTTTTGGGTTGAATTGGTTCTTTACGACCAGCTAAGTATATTCTCTTCCTCACGGGACACCAAAATAATGCAAAAACCTTGTTCCTGCCTTTTACAAAACAATGCACTCCATCCCTGATAAATTCATATTGATTTGCAACACTCAAACTGTTTTCTTTCTAACCTAGGAATCCTCTATGTGAAATAAAAATATCTAAAAGAGCCACAACAAGTACTTTGGAGAAACTCTACCTGATCTAGGGCCAAAGAAGACACAACAACAGTCAATGTGTTATTGATAAGTAACGCTTTTAATTATTTCCAAGTAATTCATAGGAAACACAAGGGCATTAAAACAAAAGGGGTAGACAATCATTTGATAAATGGAACAGAATCATCAGAAACTCAGAACTTACGTTGGTGCAAGTTTGCCAAGGCTGTCTAGCTCTTCTCCTGTGTCTTCATCCAAGACTCTCCCAGAAATTTCAACGATATAAGATCTATCATTATCATGAGGAAGTCCTCTACGTGAAAGCAAATCTAAATCTTTTTGGTGAAGTTCTCTACCATTAACAAAAACACCAGTATTTCCACCAGCACATTTATCTGGCATGGGATAATTGAATTCTTCTATGAATGGCTGCAAGAGAAATCAACTTATTCATTCATTTATATTGATCAGACTATAAGCATATGACCGGTGGAGTGTGCCAGAGTAGTATAACTTACCGGAATTATTCCAAGACATGGTCCACCCATGACACCCCAAAATCCAGCCCGAAAATCATACCTAATGAAGCAAGAATATAAAGGCAAATCAATTACTACACTACATAAGCAATCAGTAAAAAATTTATGATTTTCTTCTCTAAGTCGTCATAACTCATCCAGAAATGATATTTTGCAAAGGACATCTGAACTTATCAAATTTAATATGTTATTTTGTCAATGAACATATTGCAGGTGATAAGAACTAAAGTGAGTCTACTACATAAAATGATTTGATAAAAAAATTTATCAGACAGACAATTTTAGAAAGCTTTGGTCCATATAGAAGCATAGGACCCATTTTCAAAAGCTTCACCACTGATTTTGATCCTTTTTTTCATTTCATGGAAAATTTGATTTTGATCAATGATAGCATTTATTTTTTATTGGAGACCTTTGATATAAGCTGATATGGCAACAATTACAATGGAAATGTTTCAGTTGACTGTAAAGCATACGAACCAGTAATTTCCTGGCTGAATTGGTCCAGCTAGCTTTTCAGCCTTCTTAATCACACGGTCTGATATAGGTTGTCCATTTATACTAACATTACTATTTCCTTGTTCATCTATTTGACTGGATTGGGAGGAATCCCGGAACCGGAGGCCTTTCTTGATAAAGTTGGAAAAAAACGATTCACCCCCTTTGCTAGATCTAGGATCATGTTCTCGGCTGGCATCACCAGAATCCTGAGAGACCCCAATGTTAGAATAATCATGGACATCCATCTCAGTTGCAAGCACTACCTCTTTCAAAGAATTTTGCCTTGAGGTATTCTTTTCTATTTTTGCCTTCTCTTGTTCTGATCGACTACTTCGGTTGCCTTTCCCAAACCGATTTACTGCATGGTTATTACCCGAAAAATCAAAATACTCTTGAAGAGGTGAGCCAGCAGGTGGAGGAGACAGAGAGGCTTTAGTTGGCTGATCAATGGACTTTGTGGCTTCATTTGGTGCTATCATAACTTCTGGACTATTTTCATCTTCAGAGGTACTAGGAGATGAAGAATGGAAGCTTTGCATCTCTTGAGGCTTGCTAGAGTTTAAGCTTGGCTCAGCAGCCAGCACAGGAGATTCTCTATCTACAGAGTGAAAATCATAACCAGAATAATCATCAGATGAGAAGTTAACACCACTCGTGTTCACATGAGCATGGGAATGTGACACACCGCTATTCACAACCTCATTAGAGGTATCATCAATCCTTGTAGTGGTTTCCTTCATTTCTGAATGAGGAGAAATAACTAGCTTCTTATTGATGATAGCAAAGCTTATTTCTAATGAACAAGCCCCGCATAGCACTTTCTGCTGATGGTTTTTCTTCACCATAACAAGTGCCTTTTTAGGTAGTTGCAGTAACTCAAAGCAATTACAACATGTGATGAAAGGAGAACCACCAGCTATAGGATGGCAATGCCTACTAGCACTAGCTGTCATTACTTTCCTAGGACGGCTTCTGACTAACCCACCCATCTCAGAATTGAAGTCATTAGGCCATCTTGTTTGTAATTGTTTTTCATGAAAACTAGCAGCAGGAATGGCAGTTCTAGTGTTATGAACATGTGGACCAGATGCCCCTGGGATTTCATGACGGTATAACATATGATCATTTGGGGTATCAGGGAATCTGCTGTTAATGAATGCAGCAGATGGCGCTGGCACTGAACCTCTTCGTTTGTTGTCATAGCAACGAAAACAAGAGCAAGAAGGAGGGTGAAGCATTGCATTATGTGCATATGGTTCATATGAATCTGTACTAGTATCAACATAGTGTCCAGGAAAGTAGGGATGCATTGGTTGTTGTGGGAACTGACGGACTAAGGGATGTGGACCTCTCATCATTTGGGATACAAAAGGATCCCCGTACCCAGGAATATAATTTGGATTATGCATTGAAGGGTGGAAGTTGAGCATGGCCATTTCATTACCATTTGTATAAGCATATGGATAATTGGAATAAGGGGGGCCTGCCACATTTTTATTAGGGCCAACAAATTGCCTTGAGGTCCTATTCAACCCAGGGACACCATAAGGATCTGGAGGAACCTTTTCATTTGGGTTATTAACCACTTCAGAAGAATGGTTCAGCTGGCTTGATAACTCACTCAGCTTCCTTAACAGCTCAGCTCGATCTTGCTCAAGGAGCTGAACTTTGCTCACACCATCCATGTCTCTATAATTGCCATAATTATAAGAAAAACTGGAATAGTTATTTGATGTTCCCTCATCAGGATGACTCAAGGTGGAAAATCTCCCACCTTCCATATCAGCAGGTGGCTTTCTCCTAAGCCCTTCGATCTCACCTCTCTCCCCATTTGGCCAATTAGACATACTCCCACGGAATTTGGACCCTCCCATTTGAGACTTCTGTTCCTGCTCCTCTCTACCTATTGATTTACCCCTTTCATCTTTGTTTTTATTAACACCAAAACCATTCTCCAAAACCACTTTCTCATCGCCATCCTTGGAACGATTCAGAAACCTCTCATGCCTGTTATTTGGCTTCTCTGAATCCCTTTGATCTTCCCTTGAGAAGCCACCATTGGACTGAACATCAACATCTGAATCAACCAACCCTTTCCCCAAGGAATTTCCTGATTTAGAAGGATCTCCTCCACCATGTCCCTCATCTGACGCCTCCCACAAGCTACCACTTCCATAACCTTTAAGCTTTCCTGCTAATTAAACAAAATGGAAACCACAATAAGAAATCAAGAATATCCAACCCCTTTGCAAGCTTTTGTCTACCCTAACTCCACTAAACCTAAATAAATACCAAATGTGTATTGTACTTTAGCTTTTGCAGCAAGTTCGTACCTTCTACACATTGATTGATTAAATACCAAATAAAAAAAGGTGAACTAAAGGGAAAGGCAAATCTTGATCCATGATTTTGACTCATAAAAACAGTCACATAAACAATTCTGAAGCATTTCAAATCAAACAACACGTAAAGCTAAATTTAAGAAGGAGAGGAATAAGAAGAAAGGGTACCTCGAAGAACAGCACCACAACCGCCACATTGATAAACAGAATAGTCAGCGAGCTCGGGAAGAAGATTTTGACACTTGGGGCACCGAACAAGACGAACCTTAGCCGAGTCCTCCATTGCTGAACTGAGAGATACACACAACACAAGCACCACACAAAGGGACTCTTAACCAAACACCATCATCATACAAAGAAGGAGAAGCTGAATCCTCATAAACCCAGATAATATTATTGTAGAACTTTCATGTACACAAGAAATGAGAAGTGCAAAAGTGAATACTTGGCTTCTTGGAAACAACAACAACGATAGAAAATGAAGTAACCAAGGTAGTGGGGTTGTGGAGGGGTCGTAAAGCAGCTGCAGAACTTTGAGGCTTTTGTTTAGAGAGAGAGAGAGAGAGAGAGAAGGCTCTTGTTTTTGCTTTTTGTTTTGATGCGGAATTTTTCTTTCTTTTTAGGTTATCTTGGTTTTTTCTTAGAATCCAAACAGCAAAAGACCAAAAACCCAAAAAAGAAACAAGAAAAAAAAGAGGGTAATGGAGAGAAGCAGAAGGGGGGGACAAGTTTTCCTCTGGGAATCTTAGAACTTTGCAAAATTGAAGTCTTTCATTCTATTTCAGAATTACTGAAAAATCTCAACTTTATCTGTGTTCGTTGGATTTTCAGGAGAGAGAAAGAGAGAGAGTGAAATAGTATTATATTATAGGATCATTGTCCAACGTTGTACGGAGTGGTGCTTGTTGGGCTACAAGGAGAAGAAGCACAGGAACCGAATCATTTGTGTACAAAAGAGCGTGAAGCTACGTCGTTTTGGAGGATTTCATTGGGGCTACACTGAGCATTTTTATCGGAATTGGTCTTTGAAACCGCGGCTTCAGATGGAGATAGACCTTTCAAAACGCGGGCAGAAATAATAATCCTTGCGGCACATCACCAATAAAATAATCATCTTAGGAAAAAAAGGATTTTAAATGATATATTTTATGTTCTTTCACTCTCATAAAAAAGATGAGACTCACACATTTATAATTTTTTCACATAGTCTCTCTTATATGATTTATCTCTTTATCTCACTTAAAATAACACAATTTTATGTCCTTTAAAATGATACACATTTTTTTCATTATCTTACTTTTCTTTATATTAGGTGTGAGGAGATAAAATTATAATGGGTAAAGTGTGTGTCATTTTAAAGGATGTAAGGTTGTGTCATTTTAAGAGAGAGAAAGAGATAGATAAAGGAGGAGAGAGATTTGACTAAAAAAATAAAAGTGTGGGTCTCACCTCTTTATAAGAATGAAAGTATATAAGTTGTGTCATTTAAAATGATAAACACTTTTCCCAATTATAATTATAATATGGGTGTATAAAAAATAATTGAAATACTTATAATGAAATGTTAAAAATGTATAATATAACCAATAACCCTTGATTCAAATGACAAGGAACTTGTTCTTCTACATCAGGGATTTCGAGTTAGATCCCTAAAACTTAAGCTTATATGGTTTTGGAAGAGCCGCCCCTTATAATGAATATAATAATGTTCAAATCGAATTAGATAGATCATCAATAAACTAGTGAGTACGTCCAAAAATATGTAATATAAAATTACTTTTACGTAAATACATGTGAATCACATAATTATAAGTTGGGGCAGGATATTCTTATACCGGTGTAAGAGTTAGAATTCTTACACTCAATCTTGACCATTGATCTACTTGTATCCAATGGCTCATATTATTAAAAAAAATTGAACCCTTAGATATAAGCGAAATTAATGGACAAGATTAAGAGTGTAACTTACACTGGTGTAAAATGATTCTAACCCTTATAAGTTATTAGTCTAATAATTCACTAGCAACGAGAGTTGACATAACTGGTCGAACTTATCATTCATATTATTTTTTGGGTTTGATTCTTTGTAATTGTATTTTGTGTTAGATTCTCACCTTGGTATATAATTTTACCTTAATCTTCAATGAAGATGTGTCTTTTCTTGGTTTAAAACTTTCTTATCTATAAAAAAAAATTCTCTATAAGACATATTATTACTTCATATTGATGTGGAATGATTCAATAGTAAAAACTGTATAGATGTCAAATGATATATGAACAAAAAATATATAATGTTTAAAATAAAAAAATCTAGTGGTTTCTTTATCTCTCGTACAAAGATATTGAAAAAGCAAGACTTTGGCCGATGGGGAAAAGAGTGTAGGAGAGGGTGACAAGTCTGAGTCCCGATTTTATGTGAATCTAAATGGTGAATTGTTGAATGTGAAAGAAAACATTCATTCAATTAGGCTAGTGAGCTCCACGACATAAACTGATAAACCCCATTATCCTCTCTCTATTTTTGTTTCGTTTCTTCTTCTTGTCTCTTTGATCTATCCAATCCATCCATCACCATCACCTCAGCCATACACAAACAACCCACCATTACCTTTCCTTTTCTCTATTATCGACATGTCTTTGACTTTTTGGTCTTGGAATTTGGATGCTCATTCACACCATTTCATTTCTCAATTTTATAATAATAATAATAATAATAATAATAGGACTTATCATCTATCATTTAACACGATCACAAAAAATTTCATATACACACAACATTCTGTGGGGTCCGCAGCAAAATAAAAAATAAAAAACTCCGGCATGCAAAACGAATCTCTATAACATAACACAATCACTTTTCCTACTACATAACTCTTATAAAACCCATAATAATATGGGATTAATATTTTTTGTGTCGTAGAAAATAATTTTATTTCTTATACATAGATATAAAAATGTGTAGCACTCATGTGAAAAAAAAAAGAGAAAAAAAATATACCACATATACTTTTAGGGATTTGATTTTCTCATGTTGCATGAGAATTCAATTCTCATGTTGTAACTCAACTAGTGGTGGGCCCATATTTATTAAAAAAAAAAAAAAATTTGCACGCAAATCGAATGGTCACTAACATGAGAGTTGAATTCTCATGCAACATGAGAAAATATTTTCCCATACTTATATATATATATATATATATATATATATATATATATATATATATATATATATAGGAGATACTTTTACAAGTCATAATAATATACACATTTTTTCTTATGTCACGAAATTCTTACCAATTTATCTTTTTCGACGACATGGCTTTAACCGTAACGTTCATGTGTATAACCGGGACTACCGTTTTTTAGGTGATCCTTTAATATAAATGAGGGGTAAAATTAAAAAAAGAGAAGAAATAGCAGGGGTAAAAAAAGGAAAAAAGATTAATGTTGTAAGAAGGAGGACCAAATCATTGGATGGTCCTAAAGCATATAAAATATTTCCGGCAATGCCCATTTGTTTTCATCAGATAATTCGTTGTTTTTGTTTTATTTTTTTTTAATCCATCTGAAATAAAATAATGCTGTTAATCGTGATTATTGCTTGCTTTGATTATTTCAATGATATTGCTTCCTGTATTTCTCTAAGTGTTTATTTAGCTTAATCATTCTTATCACACCAAGCAAATTCATTGGTTCTTTTAATCTAAAATAAGAGGTTAGTTGCTATTGTCTCATGATTAAGGTCAGATGATACATCAATCTCATCATTTCGAAGTTTACTTCCTCAACAAAAGAACTCAATTGTTATTAATAATGTTTTAAACAGCAAATTTAAAATGCTTCAATAAGAAGCACGATAGGTCGCGCCATTATATTAGTACTATTCTAGATAATAGTCGTTAGGCTATTATCTTTCAAAGATACTTATTTTAGTTATTTTACATTCTCTCTCTCTGTATTGTTCCATCCGAGAAAAATATGGTTATTATGGGATTTAAAGACCCAGAGTATGAATGGAGGCAAATTATTATGCCTGACATAGCCTTGAAGTCAAACCAGTTAGATGTGTATATATAGTAAAAGAGGTTAGGTTTTAAAATAAATAATATAGGATTTGATTTTTCTACAACTACTTTACATACTGCAGTCACAAATTTATATATATATATATATATATATATATATATATATATATATATAGGATCCTTTGACACCTCATATGAGAGCCGTCAGATCAAAAAAGATCAACGCCTCTGATTTGCAAGCATATGACACCGTTGATATTTTTTGATCTAACGGCTTTCAAATGTGTGTCAAAGTTGAAATTTGACACCGATGTCAAAGTTGAAATTTGACACCGATGTCAAAGGATCCTACCTCATATATATATATATATATATGATTCGATTTGTCTGCAGCCACTTTACGTATAGCAGCGATAAATTTTTCATATATATAAATTAAAGTATTTTATGTGGGGGATCATTACCACAAAAGGTGAAAACATTAAAGTAAATAATCATAACCATATATATATATATATATATATATATATATATATATATATATATATATATATATAGGGTTTAGCGGATGTAAAGTGACTGCACCTAAGGATTGGTGCAGTCATATAAAACTACGTCGTTTTATAATGTAAAAGCATTAAATATGGGGAATAATAACCATACAAAGGTGGAAATAAATATAAAACATTAAATATGGGGAATCATAACCATACAAAGTTGTAAATAAATATAAAATTTTAAATTTGGGGAATCATAACCATACAAAGTTGGAAATAAATATAATATCTTTATTTTCTACAATTAATTTTAAATGCGAACTTCCTTTATCCCACCCAAAACGACGTAGTTTTTAGGTGACTGCACCAATGCTTACATACAGTCACATTACAAATCATTTTGCCATATATATATATATATATATATATATATATATATATAAATATAAAGACTATTATAATACAGGAATAAATTAAAATTACAAAAACACCATGATTTCCGTCCCAAAATGACATCGTATTGGGCTTACTGTAGATAACTTATCTGTAGTAACTATAGAAAAAGTGAGCCCTATATATATAGGGGGAAAAGTATCTAATGTTACTTTAGATAACTTTATCTAATGTTCATCGAAACGACGTCGTTTTGAGGTTGAAAAATTAAAAAATTAGAATGATAAAGACTATTATATCCCCGAAATAAATTAAAATTACAAAAATGCCATGATTTCCGTCCTAAAACGACGTCATTTTGGTGAACATTAGATAAAGTTATCTAAAGTAACTTTAGAAAAAATAAACCCACACACATATATATAGGGTTTATATTTCTGCTCGTATATACCAATCAAATACTTGTCATATATATATAAATGATTAAATATGGAGAATCTACATTGAGTTCAAAACGACTTCGTTTTGGGAAGAAATAAAAGTATTTTTGTAATTATAGTTTATTTCAGGTTATAATAGTCTTTATTATTATTATTTTTAAATTTTTCAACTCAAAATAGGTTGTTTTAGGCATAAATATAGATAACTTATCATTTTGGGAAGAAATAAATGTATTTTTGTAATTATAGTTTAATAAAAAGGTTATAATAGTATTTCTTATTATAATTTTTAAATTTTTCAACTCAAAACGATGTTGTTTTAGGCATGAATATAGATAACTTATCTATAAAAATATTAAAGCCAATATATATATATATATATATATATATATATATATATATATAGACAAAATGATTTGTAATGTGATTGTATATAAGCGTTGGTGCAGTCACCTAAAAACTACGTCGTTTTGGGTGGGATAAAGAAAGTTTGCATTTAAAATTAATTGTACAAAATAAAAATATTATATTTATTTCCAATTTTGTATGGTTATAATTCTCTATATTTAATGTTTTATATTTATTTCCACCTTTGTATGGTTATTATTCCCCATATTTAATGCTTTCACATTATAAAACGACGTAGTTTTATATGACTGCACCAATCCTTAGGTGCAGTCACTTTACATCCGCTAAACCCATATATATATATATATATATATATATATATATATATATTGAGGAATATTTCTCCCGCCACTTGAGATAAACTTATCTCAAGTTATCCCTTTTAAATATGTATTACAGAATAGTACATAGTTATAATGCTAAAGTTATTTTTTTCTTTCTCTCCACGTCAGTTGATAAGTTTTAAAAAAAGTAACTTCAGATAAGCCTTATCTCCAATGGCTGGAAAAATATTATCCCTATATATATACACATATATATATTTAGGGAAAAATATTTATCCGGCAACTTGAGATAAGTTTATCTCCGGCCACCCTAAAACTACGTTGTTTTATTTATTTCCTTATATTATTTGATTCACCTTTGAATGGTTATGATTCCTTTTTTCTCTCTCTTCCTTTATCACTATTGATCCATCTTTGAATGATTATGATTTAGTAGCCGGAGATAAAATTATTTCAAGCGGCTTGAGAAATGATAAGCTCATATATATATATATATATATATATATATATATATATATATATATATATATATAAGAGTTTACATTTCTGCAGCTGTTATACGTGCAACAATCAAATACTTACCATATATATACTTGAAAGCATTAAATGCAGGTAATCATAACCATACAAATGATGAAAGCATTAATTGTGGGGAATCATAACCATTCACATGTCATTGTTGTACGTAAAGCAGTTGCATAGCGGGGGGTTAATGATTTTACCCCATATATATATATATATATATATATATATATATATATATATATATATATATATAAGCTAGAATCTTTCAATTCAGTTATAAGATTAAGAAAGTTTACTTCTTATTTCAGTTGTTATTTTCTATTAATTTAATGTATATAACGAATAAATATGTTTTAAATAAAGGTTTTATATTTCTCATTTAACGTGAGAATTCAAACTTTCCTACAATATATATATATTAAAAGGTGCTGACAGTTTAGATTAAGAATATTTTCTAACACATATTTCATTGTTATTTTCTATTAATTCTAATTTACATAGAAATATAAAATATGTTTTAAATAAACATCTCAGAAAATATAAATATTATTACTTTATTTTTATAGAGGGCCTAAATTAAACTAAATTAATGACAAAACTCTGCTAGAATAAAGATAAAATTTACCAACAAGGTGTTGGCCAAGTGGAAGCATGCTTGGTCCCCATAAGGTGGAGAACACAAGTTCGAAACTCAGAAAGCGCATTTGTTAGGAGGGGGTACCCTTGTTGCTCTCATGCCCCGGACGGATTAGTCCCGAAAATGAGCCGGTTTAGTAGACATATTAAAAAAAATAAAGATTTATTATTTTATATATACATTTATCTCTGTTTTCCCCCAAGGTTGGTTTAATGTTTAGTAGAATTGAATTTGAATGAATTAATATTAAAAAGAGTAAAGTTTTTTTTTGTATTCTTAAAAAAAAAAAAACACGATCCTCACTTTAATTCATAAGAAATTCAAAATGAACTCATTTTAGTCATTTTGAGATACTAGTGTGGATTTTTTTTTAATTTATGAGGAACTATAATTTTTAACTAAATGAGTCTATTTTGAATTTCTTATGGATCTCAAAACTTTTTTTTTTTTTTAAGATACGAAAATGAGGATCATGTTTTTTTATTAGTGACCCTTGTAAGGGGCTTTACTCTATAAAAAATATTGATTTGTATTTGAAAAAGATATTTTTAAGTAAATTTAGAAAAAAAATGTTTTGTTTAATTAGTAAAAAATAATAATATTTAAAGTGTAAATATAGACGTTTTTAAAATTTTCGTAAATCTCACAACTAAACTCAATTATGTTCATCGAAAAATTCAAAATATTTTACTTTTCTCAAAATTAATTTTATTCCCCCGCAAAAATAATTTTGAGAACCTTAAAATTTAATACATATAGCACATACTTAAGTATATTTATAGCTCTAACCAAATAGTCACCAAATATTTCTCTCTCTGCCTCAGGAGGGGGCAAAATGCAACTACTATTATTTTAAATTTAATTATCTTTTAGTTAGTAGACTCAAAAGCCAGGAAAGAAGCTCATGACTAAATCCTTATATTGAAAAACTATTCAATTATGGCTAGTTATCAAGTTTTTATCATGATTATTATTTATTATTATCAAAGGGTTTGAAATGAGAAGCTACTTAAAAATAAAATAAAATAGGGGACAATACGATGAAGTGAGAATGTGACAGTCACCGATTTACAGAAGCCAAAAAATAATAATGATGAGATAATATGACAGTCACTGAGTACCAATATATATATGACAGACAGTGACTCACCGAACGTTTACCATGATTCCAACTGTTTGTGGTTGAAAAAATATAAAATAATTTGGGACCCCAATTTTTACGGCACTAAATATTAAAATGGTATTACTTGCAACAAAAATTAAAATGGTTTAAAATTGTAATAATTTCATTAAAAATAAAAAATTAAGATAAAAATAAGTTGAAAATCTTAAATTTTAGTTAATTTAGATTAATTTTTTATATTTGTTTAAAAATAACTAAAGTATAAAAAAAAACATATTATTATTCATGCTTATTTTGAAACTTTCATATTATATGTTAATTCAAATTTATTTTTTTTCTTAAATTTAGAAATACGTTATTGGATTAAAATTTATTTTACAATTATATTTATGCTATACATTTTTTTACATTTGATAAATTTGTTTTTATTTATTCAATCTATTTTAATGAACTAATTTACATTATATTTTATGAATTTAGATGAAATTTAGTTTTATATTTTAATGAATGCGTCAATATTTTTAATATTGTAGAAAATAATTTTATCTCTTATATACACGTAAAAGCATGTGAGGTCCATATTTTTCTCTTCTCTCTTCACATGGCCTCGTATGGGTCCCACTAGTGGTGAAAGTGGGTTGGGCTGAGCTTTGCCCAGTACAACCCAAGCCTATGTCAAAAATTTTTAATTTGGCCAGGCCCAATAGCATAGTATGAGTCTAACTGTTAGCCCGTCTTGACCCATTTATAAAAAACAAATGGCCCGGCCCGGCCCGTTGGCCTGTTAATTTTTAACTTCCAAGTAGACCATGAATCAACTCCACAAAATACTCAAATTCTATTGTTAAAATAAAATGACAATTTTAACATCCAAAGAGAACCATGAATCACAACAATAACTAAAGAAATCAATACATACTATGTAAATTAAAATAACTACATGAATACAATACATCATAGTGACTACAAGAGTAGCCAAAAGCTTATCTTCATCTTTTTTCCCATGCGAATACAATTCCAAGGTTACATATAAGTTGGCAAATAATTTGTAAATGTAGAAAAAAAAACAAGAATAAAGAATAGAAACAAAAAAAAACCAAGATTAAGAAACAAAAAAAAACCTTTTAATAGATTCACATAGGCAATCGCACGTGCTGATATGTTGGTTCTTCCTACATAAAATAAGGAGTAACTCTAGTATATTAAACAAATGAGCCAGCCTTGGAGGCTTGTGGGCCAGGTTTCATTTATAACAATCTGGCACAATTATGTAATCAAACCTTTACATCAGCTCAAGCCCAACCTGTCAAGTAAAAAGGCTGAGCCAGGCCAGACCACTAATGGGTCGGGCTGTAGGCCGGCCCGGCCCAGTTTCACCCCTAGGTCCCACACACTTTTATATATGTATAATAGATAAAATTATCTCGTATAACATAAGAAACAAAAATCCATTTAATGAAGTGTTTTATAAGAGTTATGTTGCAGGAAAAGTGATTATGTAATGTTATAGAGATTCGTTTTGCATGCCTTAATTTTTTTTTGCTTCAAAAAGTGTGAGCCTTACAAAATATTGTGTAGGAAATTTTTTTGTGTCATGTTAAATGATGAATGGAAACTCCTTTAATGAATTTGATTAGCTTTTAAAGAGGAAGAGCCAGGAATGTTAAGAATTATCCTCACCCCTATTATCGCTAATTGAGATTTAATGAGAAGCAATTTAGGGTTTTATAAGAGTTATGTTGTAAGAAAAATGATTGTGTAATATTATAGAGATTTGCTTTACGTGCCTTAATTTTTATTTGTTTTTTTGTTTTAAAAAATGTGGGTCCCACAAAATAGTGTGTAGGAAATTTTGTTGTGTCATAGTTTATAGGGGAATAAATGAACACAAAATTTAATACATCAATTCACTATAAATGAATATTTAAATTGAATTTTATCATATTAAAATTATATTTTAAACAAATTCAATCAAACAATGTATTTAAAAATCTGATAAATGTAATTAATTAATGTGGTTATATGATGATAACA
>JAVKPL010004076.1:0-20849 GCA_032173675.1 Gastrolobium villosum
TTTTCCGTCGTAGGAATCCATTTTCCGTCGAAATACTTCACAAAATCAATTTCTTTTGCATTTATTTTATTCATCTGTTTTCGACGGAATCCATTTTCCATCGAAAAACTTCACAAAATCAATTTCTTTTGCAATTATTTTATTCATCAGTTTTCCACGGAATTCGTTTTCCGTCGAAAAACTTCACAAAATGAATTTATTTTGCAATTTATTTTATTCATCCATTTTCGACGAAATTCGATTTCCGTCAAAAATCTTCGACGAAATCCATTTTCGTCGAAAAACTTCACAAAATCAATTTCTTTTGCATTTATTTTATTCATCCATTTTCGACGGAATCCGTTTTCCGTCGAAAAACATCACAAAATCAATTTCTTTTGCATTTATTTTATTCATCCATTTTCGACGGTATTCGTTTTCCGTCCAAAATCTTCGACGGAATCCATTTTCCGTCGAAAAACTTCACAAAATCAATTTATTTTGCATTTATTTTATTCATCCATATTCGACGGAATTCATTTTCCGTCAATCTTCAACGGAATCCATTTTCTGTCGAAAAACTTCACAAAATCAATTTCTTTTGCGTTTATTTTATTCATCCGTTTTCGATGGAATTCATTTTCTGTCAAAAATCTTCGACGGAATCCAATTTCCAACAAAAATCTTCTACGGAATCCATTTTCCGTCGAAAAACTTCACAAAATCATTTTCTTTTGCATTTATTTTATTCATCCGTTTTCGACGGAATACATTTTCGAAAAACTTCACAAAATCAATTTCTTTTGCATTTATTTTTTTCATCTGTTTTCGACGGAATCCATTTTCCGTCGAAAAACTTCACAAAATCAATTTCTTTTGCATTTATTTTATTCATATGTTTTCGACGGAATCCATTTTCCATCGAAAAACTTCACAAAATCAAATTCTTTTGCAATTATTTTATTTATCAGTTTTCATCGGAATTCATTTTCCGTCGAAAAACTTCACAAAATGAATTTATTTTGCAATTTATTTTATTCATCCATTTTCGACGGAATTCGATTTCCGTCAAAAATCTTCGACGAAATCCATTTTCGTCGAAAAACTTCACAAAATCAATTTCTTTTGCATTTATTTTATTCATCCATTTTCGACGGAATCCGTTTTCCGTCCAAAAACTTCATAAAATCAATTTCTTTTGCATTTATTTTATTCATCCATTTTCGACGAAATTCATTTTCCGTCAAAAATCTTCGACGGAATCCATTAACCGTCGAAAAACTTCACAAAATCAATTTCTTTTGCATTTATTTTAATCATCAGTTTTCGACGGAATCCATTTTCCGTCGAAAAACTTCACAAAATCAATTTCTTTTGCATTTATTTTATTCATTAGTTTTCGACGAAATTCTTTTTCCGTCGAAAAACTTCACAAAGTCGATTTCTTTTGCATTTATTTTATTCTTCCGTTTTCGACGGAATACATTTTCCATCAAAAATCTTCGATGGAATCCCTTTTCCGTCGAAAAACATCACAAAGTCAATTTCTTTTGCATTTATTTTATTCATCAGTTTTCGACAGAATCCATTTTCCATCGAAAAAATTCACAATAACAATTTCTTTTGCATTTATTTTATTCATCCATTTTCGACGGAATCCATTTTCCGTCAAAATACTTCACAAAATCAATTTCTTTTGAATTTATTTTATTCATCCATTTTCGACAGAAGACATTTTCCGTCCAAATTCTTCGACGGAATCCATTTTCCGACGAAAAACTTCACAAAATCAATTTCTTTTGCATTTATTTTATTCATCCTTTTTCGACGGAATCTGTTTTCCGTTAAAAAACTTCACAATATCAATTTCTTTTGCAATTATTTTATTTATCCATTTTTGATGGAATCCGTTTTCCGTCCAAAAACTTCACAAAATCAATTTCTTTTGCATTTATTTTATTCATCCGTTTTCGACGGAATCCATTTTTCATCGAAAAACCCCACAAAATCAATTTCTTTTGCATTTATTTTATTCAACAGTTTTCGACGAAATTCATTTTCCGTCGAAAAACTTCACAAAATGAATTTCTTTTGCAATTTATTTTATTCATCCGTTTTCGATGGAATTCGTTTTCGGTCAAAAATCTTCACAAAATCAATTTCTTTTGCATTTATTTTATTCATCCATTTTCGACGGAATACATTTTCCGTCCAAAAACTTCACAAAATCAATATCTTTTGAATTTATTTTATTCATCCATTTTCGACGGAAGACATTTTCCGTCCAAAATCTTCGACGGAATCCATTTTCCGTCAAAAAAC
The DNA here is from genome assembly GCA_032173675.1 of Gastrolobium villosum. NCBI lineage: Eukaryota > Viridiplantae > Streptophyta > Magnoliopsida > Fabales > Fabaceae > Gastrolobium > Gastrolobium villosum. Next base: position 2,302 of record JAVKPL010004076.1, read on the forward strand.
TTCACAAAATCAATTTCTTTTGCATTTATTTAATTCATCAGTTTTCGACGAAATCCATTTTCCATTGAAAAACTCCACAAAATCAAATTCTTTTGCATTTATTTTATTCATCAATTTTCGATGGAATCCATTTTCCGTCAAAAAACTTCACAAAATCGATTTCTTTTACATTTACTTTATTCATCCATTTTCGACGGAATTCATTTTCCATCAAAAATCTTCGACAGAATCCATTTTCCTCGAAAAACTTCACAAAATCTATTTCTTTTGCATTTATTTTAGTCTTGAGTTTTCGACGGAATCCATTTTCCGTCGAAAAACATCACAAAATCAATTTCTTTTGCATTTATTTTTTTCATCAGTTTTCGACGAAATTCTTTTTCCATCGAAAAACTTCACAAAATGAATTTCTTTTGCAATTTATTTTATTCATCCATTTTCGACGGAATTCGTTTTCCGTCAAAAATCTTCGATGAAATCCATTTTCGTCGAAAAACTTCACAAAATGAATTTCTTTTGCATTTGTTTTATTCATCAGTTTTCGACGGAATCCATTTTCCATTGAAAAAGTTAATAAAATCAATTTCTTTTGCATTTATTTTATTCATCAGTTTTCGACGGAATTCGTTTTCCGTCGAAAAACTTCACAAAACGAATTTCTTTTGCAATTTATTTTATTTATCCGTTTTCGACGGAATTCGTTTTCCGTCAAAAATCTTTGACGAAATCCATTTTCGTCGAGAAACTTCACAAAATCAATTTCTTTTGCATTTATTTTTTTCATCCGTTTTCGACGGAATCCGTTTTCCGTCGTAGGAATCCATTTTCCGTCGAAATACTTCACAAAATCAATTTATTTTGCATTTATTTTATTCATCTGTTTTCGACGGAATCCATTTTCCATCGAAAAACTTCACAAAATGAATTTATTTTGCAATTTATTTTATTCATCCATTTTCGACGAAATTTGATTTCCGTCAAAAATCTTCGACGAAATCCATTTTCGTCGAAAAACTTCACAAAATCAATTTCTTTTGCATTTATTTTATTCATCCATTTTCGACGGAATCCGTTTTCCGTCCAAAAACTTCATAAAATCAATTTCTTTTGCATTTATTTTATTCATCCATTTTCGACGGAATTCATTTTTGGTCAAGAATCTTCGACGGAATCCATTTTCCGTCGAAAAACTTCACAAAATCAATTTCTTTTGCATTTATTTTATTCATCAGTTTTCGACGGAATCCATTTTCCGTCGAAAAACATCACAAAATCAATTTCTTTTGCATCTATTTTATTCATCAGTTTTCGACGAAATTCTTTTTCCATCGAAAAACTTCACAAAGTCAATTTCTTTTGCATTTATTTTATTCATCCATTTTCGACGGAATACATTTTCCGTCAAAAATCTTCGATGGAATCCCTTTTCCGTCGAAAAACTTCACAAAGTCAATTTCTTTTGCATTTATTTTATTCATCAGTTTTCGACAGAATCCATTTTCCATCGAAAAAATTAACAATATCAATTTCTTTTGCATTTATTTTATTCATCCATTTTCGACGGAATCCATTTTCCGTCAAAAAACTTCACAAAATCAATTTCTTTTTAATTTATTTTATTCATCCATTTTCGACGGAAGACATTTTCCGTCCAAAATCTTCGACGGAATCCATATTCCGACGAAAAACTTCACAAAATCAATTTATTTTGCATTTATTTTATTCATCCATTTTCGACGGAATCTGTTTTCCGTCAAAAAACTTCACAATATCAATTTCTTTTGCATTAATTTTATTCATCCATTTTCGACGGAATCCGTTTTCCGTCCAAAAACTTCACAAAATCAATTTCTTTTCAATTTATTTTATTCATCCGTTTTCGACGGAATCCATTTTTCATCGAAAAACCCCACAAAATCAATTTCTTTTGCATTTATTTTATTCATCAGTTTTCGACGAAATTCATTTTCCGTCGAAAAACTTCACAAAATGAATTTCTTTTGCAATTTATTTTATTCATCCGTTTTCGATGGAATTCGTTTTCGGTCAAAAATCTTCACAAAATCAATTTCTTTTGCATTTATTTTATTCATCCATTTTCGACGGAATCCATTTTCCGTCAAAAAACTTCACAAAATCAAATTATTTTGAATTTATTTTATTCATCCATTTTCGACGGAAGACATTTTCCGTCCAAAATTCTTCGACGGAATCCATTTTCCGTCGAAATACTTCACAAAATCAATTTCTTTTGCATTTATTTTATTCATCTGTTTTCGATGGAATCCATTTTCCATCGAAAAACTTCACAAAATCAATTTCTTTTGCAATTATTTTATTCATCAGTTTTCAACGGAATTCGTTTTCCGTCGAAAAACTTCGCAAAATGAATTTATTTTGCAATTTATTTTATTCATCCATTTTCGACGGCATTCGATTTCCGTCAAAAATCTTCGACGAAATCCATTTCCGTCGAAAAACTTCACAAAATCAATTTCTTTTGCATTTATTTTATTCATCCATTTTCGACGGAATCCTTTTTCCGTCCAAAAACTTCATAAAATCAATTTCTTTTGCATGTATTTTATTCATCCATTTTCGACGGAATTCATTTACCGTCCAAAATCTTCGACGTAATCCATTTTCCGTCGAAAAACTTCACAAAATCAATTTCTTTGCATTTATTTTTTTCATCCGTTTTCGACGGAATCCATTTTCCATCGACGGAATCCATTTTCCGTCGAAAAACATCACAAAATCAATTTCTTTTGCATTTATTTTATTCATCAGTTTTCGACGAAATTCTTTTTCCGTCGAAAAACTTCAAAAAATGAATTTCTTTTGCAAATTATTTTATTCATCCATTTTCGACGGAATTCGTTTTCCGTCAAAAATCTTCGACGAAATCCATTTTCGTCGAAAAACTTCACAAAATGAATTTCTTTTGCATTTGTTTTATTCATCAGTTTTCGACGGAATCCATTTTCCATCGAAAAACTTAACAAAATCAATTTCTTTTGCATTTATTTTATTCATCTGTTTTCGACGGAATTTGTTTTCCATCGAAAAACTTCACAAAACGAATTTCTTTTGCAATTTATTTTATTTATCCGTTTTCGATGGAATTCGTTTTCCGTCAAAAATCTTTGACGAAATTCATTTTCGTCGAAAAACTTCACAAAATAAATTTCTTTTGCATTTATTTTTTTCATCCGTTTACGACGAAATCCATTTTCCGTCGTAGGAATCCATTTTCCGTCGAAATACTTCACAAAATCAATTTCTTTTGCATTTATTTTATTCATCTGTTTTCGATGGAATCCATTTTCCATCGAAAAACTTTACAAAATCAATTTCTTTTGCAATTATTTTATTCATCAGTTTTCAACGGAATTCGTTTTCCGTCGAAAAACTTCGCAAAATGAATTTATTTTGCAATTTATTTTATTCATCCATTTTCGACGGCATTCGATTTCCGTCAAAAATCTTCGACGAAATCCATTTCCGTCGAAAAACTTCACAAAATCAATTTCTTTTGCATTTATTTTATTCATCCATTTTCGACGGAATCCTTTTTCCGTCCAAAAACTTCATAAAATCAATTTCTTTTGCATGTATTTTATTCATCCATTTTCGACGGAATTCATTTGCCGTCCAAAATCTTCGACGTAATCCATTTTCCGTCGAAAAACTTCACAAAATCAATTTCTTTGCATTTATTTTTTTCATCCGTTTTCGACGGAATCCATTTTCCGTCGAAAAACATCACAAAATCAATTTCTTTTGCATTTATTTTATTCATCAGTTTTCGACGAAATTCTTTTTCCGTCGAAAAACTTCAAAAAATGAATTTCTTTTGCAAATTATTTTATTCATCCATTTTCGACGGAATTCGTTTTCCGTCAAAAATCTTCGACGAAATCCATTTTCGTCGAAAAACTTCACAAAATGAATTTCTTTTGCATTTGTTTTATTCATCAGTTTTTGACGGAATCCATTTTCCATCGAAAAACTTAACAAAATCAATTTCTTTTGCATTTATTTTATTCATCAGTTTTCGACGGAATTTGTTTTCCATCGAAAAACTTCACAAAACGAATTTCTTTTGCAATTTATTTTATTTATCCGTTTTCGACGGAATTCGTTTTCCGTCAAAAATCTTTGACGAAATTCATTTTCGTCGAAAAACTTCACAAAATCAATTTCTTTTGCATTTATTTTTTTCATCCGTTTTCGACGGAATCCGTTTTCCGTCGTAGGAATCCATTTTCCGTCGAAATACTTCACAAAATCAATTTCTTTTGCATTTATTTTATTCATCTGTTTTCGACGGAATCCATTTTCCATCGAAAAACTTCACAAAATCAATTTCTTTTGCAATTATTTTATTCATCAGTTTTCAACGGAATTCGTTTTCCGTCGAAAAACTTCGCAAAATGAATTTATTTTGCAATTTATTTTATTCATCCATTTTCGACGGCATTCGATTTCCGTCAAAAATCTTCGACGAAATCCATTTCCGTCGAAAAACTTCACAAAATCAATTTCTTTTGCATTTATTTTATTCATCCATTTTCGACGGAATCCGTTTTCCGTCCAAAAACTTCATAAAATCAATTTCTTTTGCATTTATTTTATTCATCCATTTTCGACGGAATTCATTTGCCGTCCAAAATCTTCGAACGAAATCCATTTTCCGTCGAAAAATCTTCACAAAATCAATTTCTTTGCATTTATTTTTTTCATCCGTTTTCGACGGAATCCATTTTCCGTCGAAAAACATCACAAAATCAATTTCTTTTGCATTTATTTTATTCATCAGTTTTCGACGAAATTCTTTTTCCGTCGAAAAACTTCAAAAAATGAATTTCTTTTGCAAATTATTTTATTCATCCATTTTCGACGGAATTCGTTTTCCGTCAAAAATCTTCGACGAAATCCATTTTCGTCGAAAAACTTTACAAAATGAATTGCTTTTGCATTTGTTTTATTCATCAATTTTCAACGGAATCCATTTTCCATAGAAAAACTTAACAAAATCAATTTCTTTTGCATTTATTTTATTCATCAGTTTTCGACGGAATTTGTTTTCCATCGAAAAACTTCACAAAACGAATTTCTTTTGCAATTTATTTTATTTATCCGTTTTCGACGGAATTCGTTTTCCGTCAAAAATCTTTGACGAAATTCATTTTCGTCGAAAAACTTCACAAAATCAATTTCTTTTGCATTTATTTTTTTCATCCGTTTTCGACGGAATCCGTTTTCCGTCGTAGGAATCCATTTTCCGTCGAAATACTTCACAAAATCAATTTCTTTTGCATTTATTTTATTCATCTGTTTTCGACGGAATCCATTTTCCATCGAAAAACTTCACAAAATCAATTTATTTTGCAATTTATTTTATTCATCCATTTTCGACGAAATTCGATTTCCGTCAAAAATCTTCGACGGAATCCATTTTCCGTCGAAAAACTTCACAAAATCAATTTCTTTTGCATTTATTTTATTCATCCATTTTCGACGGAATCCGTTTTCCGTCGAAAAACATCACAAAATCAATTTATTTTGCATTTATTTTATTCATCCATTTTCGACGGTATTCGTTTTCCGTCCAAAATCTTCGACGGAATCCATTTTCCGTCGAAAAACTTCACAAAATCAATTTATTTTGCATTTATTTTATTCATCCATATTCGACGGAATTCATTTTCCGTCAAAAATCTTCAACGGAATCCATTTTCTGTCGAAAAACTTCACAAAATCAATTTCTTTTGCGTTTATTTTATTCATCCGTTTTCGATGGAATTCATTTTCTGTCAAAAATCTTCGACGGAATCCAATTTCCAACAAAAATCTTCTACGGAATCCATTTTCCGTCGAAAAACTTCACAAAATCATTTTCTTTTGCATTTATTTTATTAATCGGTTTTCGACGTAATACATTTTCCGTCGAAAAACTTCACAAAATCAATTTCTTTTGCATTTATTTTTTTCATCTGTTTTCGACGGAATCCATTTTCCATCGAAAAACTTCACAAAATCAAATTCTTTTGCAATTATTTTATTTATCAGTTTTCATCGGAATTCATTTTCCGTCGAAAAATTTCACAAAATGAATTTATTTTGCAATTTATTTTATTCATCCATTTTCGACGGAATTCGATTTCCGTCAAAAATCTTCGACGAAATCCATTTTCGTCGAAAAACTTCACAAAATCAATTTCTTTTGCATTTATTTTATTCATCCATTTTCGACGGAATCCGTTTTCCGTCCAAAAACTTCATAAAATCAATTTCTTTTGCATTTATTTTATTCATCCATTTTCGACGAAATTCATTTTCCGTCAAAAATCTTCGACGGAATCCATTAACCGTCGAAAAACTTCACAAAATCAATTTCTTTTGCATTTATTTTAATCATCAGTTTTCGACGGAATCCATTTTCCGTCGAAAAACTTCACAAAATCAATTTCTTTTGCATTTATTTTATTCATTAGTTTTCGACGAAATTCTTTTTCCGTCGAAAAACTTCACAAAGTCGATTTCTTTTGCATTTATTTTATTCATCCATTTTCGACGGAATACATTTTCCGTCAAAATCTTCGATGGAATCCCTTTTCCGTCGAAAAACATCACAAAGTCAATTTCTTTTGCATTTATTTTATTCATCAGTTTTCGACAGAATCCATTTTCCATCGAAAAAATTCACAATATCAATTTCTTTTGCATTTATTTTATTCATCCATTTTCGACGGAATCCATTTTCCGTCAAAAAACTTCACAAAATCAATTTCTTTTGAATTTATTTTATTCATCCATTTTCGACAGAAGACATTTTCCGTCCAAATTCTTCGACGGAATCCATTTTCCGACGAAAAACTTCACAAAATCAATTTCTTTTGCATTTATTTTATTCATCCTTTTTCGACGGAATCTGTTTTCCGTTAAAAAACTTCACAATATCAATTTCTTTTGCAATTATTTTATTTATCCATTTTTGATGGAATCCGTTTTCCGTCCAAAAACTTCACAAAATCAATTTCTTTTGCATTTATTTTATTCATCCGTTTTCGACGGAATCCATTTTTCATCGAAAAACCCCACAAAATCAATTTCTTTTGCATTTATTTTATTCAACAGTTTTCGACGAAATTCATTTTCCGTCGAAAAACTTCACAAAATGAATTTCTTTTGCAATTTATTTTATTCATCCGTTTTCGATGGAATTCGTTTTCGGTCAAAAATCTTCACAAAATCAATTTCTTTTGCATTTATTTTATTCATCCATTTTCGACGGAATCCATTTTCCGTCCAAAAACTTCACAAAATCAATATCTTTTGAATTTATTTTATTCATCCATTTTCGACGGAAGACATTTTCCGTCCAAAATCTTCGACGGAATCCATTTTCCGTCAAAAAACTTCACAAAATCAATTTCTTTTGCATTTATTTAATTCATCAGTTTTCGACGAAATCCATTTTCCATTGAAAAACTCCACAAAATCAAATTCTTTTGCATTTATTTTATTCATCAATTTTCGATGGAATCCATTTTCCGTCAAAAAACTTCACAAAATCGATTTCTTTTACATTTACTTTATTCATCCATTTTCGACGGAATTCATTTTCCATCAAAAATCTTCGACGGAATCCATTTTCCTCGAAAAACTTCACAAAATCTATTTCTTTTGCATTTATTTTAGTCTTGAGTTTTCGACGGAATCCATTTTCCGTCGAAAAACATCACAAAATCAATTTCTTTTGCATTTATTTTATTCATCAGTTTTCGACGAAATTCTTTTTCCGTCGAAAAACTTCACAAAATGAATTTCTTTTGCAATTTATTTTATTCATCCATTTTCGACGGAATTCGTTTTCCGTCAAAAATCTTCGATGAAATCCATTTTCGTCGAAAAACTTCACAAAATGAATTTCTTTTGCATTTGTTTTATTCATCAGTTTTCGACGGAATCCATTTTCCATTAAAAAAGTTAATAAAATCAATTTCTTTTGCATTTATTTTATTCATCAGTTTTCGACGGAATTCGTTTTCCGTCGAAAAACTTCACAAAACGAATTTCTTTTGCAATTTATTTTATTTATCCATTTTCGACGGAATTCGTTTTCCGTCAAAAATCTTTGACGAAATCCATTTTCGTCGAAAAACTTCACAAAATCAATTTCTTTTGCATTTATTTTTTTCATCCGTTTTCGACGGAATCCGTTTTCCGTCGTAGGAATCCATTTTCCGTCGAAATACTTCACAAAATCAATTTATTTTGCATTTATTTTATTCATCTGTTTTCGACGGAATCCATTTTCCATCGAAAAACTTCACAAAATCAATTTCTTTTGCAATTATTTTATTCATCAGTTTTTAACGGAATTCGTTTTCCATCGAAAAACTTCACAAAATGAATTTATTTTGCAATTTATTTTATTCATCCATTTTCGACGAAATTTGATTTCCGTCAAAAATCTTCGACGAAATCCATTTTCGTCGAAAAACTTCACAAAATCAATTTCTTTTGCATTTATTTTATTCATCCATTTTCGACGGAATCCGTTTTCCGTCCAAAAACTTCATAAAATCAATTTCTTTTGCATTTATTTTATTCATCCATTTTCGACGGAATTCATTTTCGGTCAAAAATCTTCGACGGAATCCATTTTCCGTCGAAAAACTTCACAAAATCAATTTCTTTTGCATTTATTTTATTCATCAGTTTTCGACGGAATCCATTTTCCGTCGAAAAACGTCACAAAATCAATTTCTTTTGCATCTATTTTATTCATCAGTTTTCGACGAAATTCTTTTTCCATCGAAAAACTTCACAAAGTCAATTTCTTTTGCATTTATTTTATTCATCCATTTTCGACGGAATACATTTTCCGTCAAAAATCTTCGATGGAATCCCTTTTCCGTCGAAAAACTTCACAAAGTCAATTTCTTTTGCATTTATTTTATTCATCAGTTTTCGACAGAATCCATTTTCCATCGAAAAAATTAACAATATCAATTTCTTTTGCATTTATTTTATTCATCCATTTTCGACGGAATCCATTTTCCGTCAAAAAACTTCACAAAATCAATTTCTTTTGAATTTATTTTATTCATCCATTTTCGACGGAAGACATTTTCCGTCCAAAATCTTCGACGGAATCCATATTCCGACGAAAAACTTCACAAAATCAATTTATTTTGCATTTATTTTATTCATCCATTTTCGACGGAATCTGTTTTCCGTCAAAAAACTTCACAATATCAATTTCTTTTGCATTAATTTTATTCATCCATTTTCGACGGAATCCGTTTTCCGTCCAAAAACTTCACAAAATCAATTTCTTTTCAATTTATTTTATTCATCCGTTTTCGACGGAATCCATTTTTCATCGAAAAACCCCACAAAATCAATTTCTTTTGCATTTATTTTATTCATCAGTTTTCGACGAAATTCATTTTCCGTCGAAAAACTTCACAAAATGAATTTCTTTTGCAATTTATTTTATTCATCCGTTTTCGATGGAATTCGTTTTCGGTCAAAAATCTTCACAAAATCAATTTCTTTTGCATTTATTTTATTCATCCATTTTCGACGGAATCCATTTTCCGTCAAAAAACTTCACAAAATCAAATTATTTTGAATTTATTTTATTCATCCATTTTCGACGGAAGACATTTTCCGTCCAAAATCTTCGACGGAATCCATTTTCCGTCGAAAAACTTCACAAAATAAATTTCTTTTGCATTTATTTTTTTCATCCGTTTTCGACGGAATCCATTTTCCGTCGTAGGAATCCATTTTTCGTCGAAATACTTCACAAAATCAATTTCTTTTGCATTTATTTTATTCATCTGTTTTCGACGGAATCCATTTTCCATCGAAAAACTTCACAAAATCAATTTCTTTTGCAATTATTTTATTCATCAGTTTTCAACGGAATTCGTTTTCCGTCGAAAAACTTCACAAAATGAATTTATTTTGCAATTTATTTTATTCATCCATTTTCGACGGCATTCGATTTCCGTCAAAAATCTTCGACGAAATCCATTTTCGTCGAAAAACTTCACAAAATCAATTTCTTTTGCATTTATTTTATTCATCCATTTTCGACGGAATCCGTTTTCCGTCCAAAAACTTCATAAAATCAATTTCTTTTGCATTTATTTTATTCATCCATTTTCGACGGAATTCATTTACCGTCCAAAATCTTCGACGAAATCCATTTTCCGTCGAAAAACTTCACAAAATCAATTTCTTTGCATTTATTTTTTTCATCCGTTTTCGACGGAATTCATTTTCCGTCGAAAAACATCACAAAATCAATTTCTTTTGCATTTATTTTATTCATCAGTTTTCGACGAAATTCTTTTTCCGTCGAAAAACTTCAAAAAATGAATTTCTTTTGCAAATTATTTTATTCATCCATTTTCGACGGAATTCGTTTTCCGTCAAAAATCTTCGACGAAATCCATTTTCGTCGAAAAACTTCACAAAATGAATTTCTTTTGCATTTGTTTTATTCATCAGTTTTCGACGGAATCCATTTTCCATCGAAAAACTTAACAAAATCAATTTCTTTTGCATTTATTTTATTCATCAGTTTTCGATGGAATTCGTTTTCCATCGAAAAACTTCACAAAACGAATTTCTTTTGCAATTTATTTTATTTATCCGTTTTCGACGGAATTCGTTTTCCGTCAAAAATCTTTGACGAAATTCATTTTCGTCGAAAAACTTCACAAAATCAATTACTTTTGCATTTATTTTTTTCATCCGTTTTCGACGGAATCCGTTTTCCGTCGTAGGAATCCATTTTCCGTCGAAATACTTCACAAAATCAATTTCTTTTGCATTTATTTTATTCATCTGTTTTCGACGGAATCCATTTTCCATCGAAAAACTTCACAAAATCAATTTCTTTTGCAATTATTTTATTCATCAGTTTTCAACGGAATTCGTTTTCCGTCGAAAAACTTCACAAAATGAATTTATTTTGCAATTTATTTTATTCATCCATTTTCGACGGCATTCGATTTCCGTCAAAAATCTTCGACGAAATCCATTTTCGTCGAAAAACTTCACAAAATCAATTTCTTTTGCATTTATTTTATTCATCCATTTTCGACGGAATCCGTTTTCCGTCCAAAAACTTCATAAAATCAATTTCTTTTGCATTTATTTTATTCATCCATTTTCGACGGAATTCATTTACCGTCCAAAATCTTCGACTAAATCCATTTTCCGTCGAAAAACTTCACAAAATCAATTTCTTTGCATTTATTTTTTTCATCCGTTTTCGACGGAATCCATTTTCCGTCGAAAAACATCACAAAATCAATTTCTTTTGCATTTATTTTATTCATCAGTTTTCGACGAAATTCTTTTTCCGTCGAAAAACTTCAAAAAATGAATTTCTTTTGCAAATTATTTTATTCATCCATTTTCGACGGAATTCGTTTTCCGTCAAAAATCTTCGACGAAATCCATTTTCGTCGAAAAACTTCACAAAATGAATTTCTTTTGCATTTGTTTTATTCATCAGTTTTCGACGGAATCCATTTTCCATCGAAAAACTTAACAAAATCAATTTCTTTTGCATTTATTTTATTCATCAGTTTTCGATGGAATTCGTTTTCCATCGAAAAACTTCACAAAACGAATTTCTTTTGCAATTTATTTTATTTATCCGTTTTCGACGGAATTCGTTTTCCGTCAAAAATCTTTGACGAAATTCATTTTCGTCGAAAAACTTCACAAAATCAATTTCTTTTGCATTTATTTTTTTCATCCGTTTTCGACGGAATCCGTTTTCCGTCGTAGGAATCCATTTTCCGTCGAAAAACTTCACAAAATCAATTTCTTTTGCATTTATTTTATTCATCTGTTTTCGACGGAATCCATTTTCCATCGAAAAACTTCACAAAATCAATTTCTTTTGCAATTATTTTATTCATCAGTTTTCCACGGAATTCGTTTTCCGTCGAAAAACTTCACAAAATGAATTTATTTTGCAATTTATTTTATTCATCCATTTTCGACGAAATTCGATTTCCGTCAAAAATCTTCGACGAAATCCATTTTCGTCGAAAAACTTCACAAAATCAATTTCTTTTGCATTTATTTTATTCATCCATTTTCGACGGAATCCGTTTTCCGTCGAAAAACATCACAAAATCAATTTCTTTTGCATTTATTTTATTCATCCATTTTCGACGGTATTCGTTTTCCGTCCAAAATCTTCGACGGAATCCATTTTCCGTCGAAAAACTTCACAAAATCAATTTATTTTGCATTTATTTTATTCATCCATTTTCGACGGAATTCATTTTCCGTCAAAAATCTTCAACGGAATCCATTTTCTGTCGAAAAACTTCACAAAATCAATTTCTTTTGCGTTTATTTTATTCATCCGTTTTCGATGGAATTCATTTTCTGTCAAAAATCTTCGACGGAATCCAATTTCCAACAAAAATCTTCTACGGAATCCATTTTCCGTCGAAAAACTTCACAAAATCATTTTCTTTTGCATTTATTTTATTCATCCATTTTCGACGGAATACATTTTTCGTCAAAAATCTTCAACGGAATCCATTTTTCGTCGAAAAATTAATAAAATCAATTTCTTTTGCATTTATTTTATTCATCCATTTTCAACGGAATTCATTTTCCGTCAAAAATCTTCGACGGAATCCATTTTTTGTCGAAAAACTTCATAAAATCAATTTCTTTTGCATTTATTTTATTCATCCATTTTCGACGGAATTCATCCAAAATCTTCGACGGAATACATATTTTCCGTCGAAAAACTTCACAAAATCAATTTCTTTTGCATTTATTTTATTCATCCATTTTCGACGGAATTCATTTTCCGTCAAAAATTTTCACAAAATCAATTTCTTTTGCATTTATTTTATTCATCCGTTTTCGACGAAATACATTTTTCGACAAAAATCTTCAACGGAATCCATTTTTCGTCGAAAAACTTCATAAAATCAATTTCTTTTGCATTTATTGTATTCATCCATTTTCAACGAAATTCATTTTCCGTCAAAAATCTTCGACAGAATCCATTTTCCGTCGAAAAACTTCACAAAATCAATTTCTTTTGCATTTATTTTATTCATCCGTTTTCGATGGAATTCATTTTCCGTCAAAAAATTTCGACGGAATCCATTTTCCGTCAAAAATCTTCTATGGAATCCATTTTCCGTCGATAAACTTCACAAAATCATTTTCTTTTGCATTTATTTTATTCATCCATTTTTGACGGAATACATTTTTTGTCAAAAATCTTCAACGGAATCCATTTTTCGTCGAAAAATTAATAAAATCAATTTCTTTTGCATTTATTTTATTCATCCATTTTCGACGGAATTCATTTTCCGTCAAAAATCAACACAAAATCAATTTCTTTTGCATTTATTTTATTCATCCGTTTTCGACAAAAATCTTCAACGGAATCCATTTTTCGTCGAAAAACTTCATAAAATCAATTTCTTTTGCATTTATTTTATTCATCCATTTTCAACGAAATTCATTTTCCGTCAAAAATCTTCGACAGAATCTATTTCCCGTCGAAAATTTCTTTTGCATTTATTTTATTCATCCGTTTTCGATGGAATTCATTTTCCGTCAAAAAATTTCGACGGAATCCATTTTCCGTCAAAAATCTTCTACGGAATCCATTTTCCGTCGAAAAACTTCACAAAATCATTTTCTTTTGCATTTATTTTATTCATCTGTTTTCCACGGAATTCGTTTTCCGTCGAAAAACTTCACAAAATGAATTTCTTTTGCAATTTATTTTATTCATCCGTTTTCGACGAAATTCATTTCCGTCAAAAATCTTCGACGAAATCCATTTTCGTCGAAAAACTTCACAAAATCAATTTCTTTTGCATTTATTTTATTCATCCATTTTCGGACGGAATCCGTTTTCCGTCGAAAAACATCACAAAATCAATTTCTTTTACATTTATTTTATTCATCCATTTTCGACGGTATTCGTTTTCCGTCCAAAATCTTCGACGGAATCCATTTTCCGTCGAAAAACTTCACAAAATCAATTTATTTTGCATTTATTTTATTCATCCATTTTCGACGGAATTCATTTTCCGTCAAAAATCTTCAACGGAATCCATTTTCTGTCGAAAAACTTCACAAAATCAATTTCTTTTGCGTTTATTTTATTCATCCGTTTTCGATGGAATTCATTTTCTGTCAAAAATCTTCGACAGAATCCATTTTCCGTCAAAAATCTTCTACTGAATCCATTTTCCGTCGAAAAACTTCACAAAATCATTTTCTTTTGCATTTATTTTATTCATCCGTTTTCGACGGAATACATTTTTCGTCAAAAATCTTCAACGGAATCCATTTTTCGTCGAAAAATTAATAAAATCAATTTCTTTTGTATTTATTTTATTCATCCATTTTCAACGGAATTCATTTTCCGTCAAAAATCTTCGACGGAATCCATTTTTTGTCGAAAAACTTCACAAAATCAATTTCTTTTGCATTTATTTTATTCATCCATTTTCGACGGAATTCATTTTCCGTCCAAAATCTTCGACGGAATACATTTTCCGTCGAAAAACTTCACAAAATAAATTTCTTTTGCATTTATTTTATTCATCCGTTTTGGACAGAATTCATTTTCCGTCAAAATTTTTCACAAAATCAATTTCTTTTGCATTTATTTTATTCATCCGTTTTCGACGAAATACATTTTTCGACAAAAATCTTCAACGGAATCCATTTTTCGTCGAAAAAGTTCATAAAATCAATTTCTTTTGCATTTATTGTATTCATCCATTTTCAATGAAATTCATTTTCCGTCAAAAATCTTCGACAGAATCCATTTTCCGTCGAAAAACTTCACAAAATCAATTTCTTTTGCATTTATTTTATTCATCCGTTTTCGATGGAATTCATTTTCCGTCAAAAAATTTCGACGGAATCCATTTTCCGTCAAAAATCTTCTATGGAATCCATTTTCCGTCGATAAACTTCACAAAATCATTTTCTTTTGCATTTATTTTATTCATCCATTTTTGACGGAATACATTTTTTGTCAAAAATATTCAACGGAATCCATTTTTCGTCGAAAAATTAATAAAATCAATTTCTTTTGCATTTATTTTATTCATCCATTTTCGACGGAATTCATTTTCCGTCAAAAATCAACACAAAATCAATTTCTTTTGCATTTATTTTATTCATCCGTTTTCGACAAAAATCTTCAACGGAATCCATTTTTCGTCGAAAAACTTCATAAAATCAATTTCTTTTGCATTTATTTTATTCATCCATTTTCAACGAAATTCATTTTCCGTCAAAAATCTTCGACAGAATCTATTTCCCGTCGAAAAACTTCACAAAATCAATTTCTTTTGCATTTATTTTATTCATCCGTTTTCGATGGAATTCATTTTCCGTCAAAAAATTTCGACGGAATCCATTTTCCGTCAAAAATCTTCTACGGAATCCATTTTCCGTCGAAAAACTTCACAAAATCATTTTCTTTTGCATTTATTTTATTCATCTGTTTTCGACGGAATCCATTTTCCGTCGAAAAACTTCACAAAATGAATTTATTTTGCAATTTATTTTATTCATCCATTTTCGACGAAATTCGATTTCCGTCAAAAATCTTCGACGAAATCCATTTTCGTCGAAAAACTTCACAAAATCAATTTCTTTTGCATTTATTTTATTCATCCATTTTCGACGGAATCCGTTTTCCGTCGAAAAACATCACAAAATCAATTTCTTTTACATTTATTTTATTCATCCATTTTCATTCGTTTTCCGTCCAAAATCTTCGACGGAATCCATTTTCCGTCGAAAAACTTCACAAAATCAATTTATTTTGCATTTATTTTATTCATCCATTTTCGATGGAATTCATTTTCCGTCAAAAATCTTCAACGGAATCCATTTTCTGTCGAAAAACTTCACAAAATCAATTTCTTTTGCGTTTATTTTATTCATCCGTTTTCGATGGAATTCATTTTCTGTCAAAAATCTTCGACGGAATCCAATTTCCAACAAAAATCTTCTACTGAATCCATTTTCCGTCGAAAAACTTCACAAAATCATTTTCTTTTGCATTTATTTTATTCATCCGTTTTCGACGGAATACATTTTTCGTCAAAAATCTTCAACGGAATCCATTTTTCGTCGAAAAATTAATAAAATCAATTTCTTTTGTATTTATTTTATTCATCCATTTTCAACGGAATTCATTTTCCGTCAAAAATCTTCGACGGAATCCATTTTTTGTCGAAAAACTTGATAAAATCAATTTCTTTTGCATTTATTTCATTCATCCATTTTCGACGGAATTCATTTTCCGTCCAAAATCTTCGACGGAATACATTTTCCGTCGAAAAACTTCACAAAATCAATTTCTTTTGCATTTATTTTATTCATCCATTTTCGACGGAATTCATTTTCCGTCAAAATTTTTCACAAAATCAATTTCTTTTGCATTTATTTTATTCATCCGTTTTCGACGAAATACATTTTTCGACAAAAATCTTCAACGGAATCCATTTTTCGTCGAAAAACTTCATAAAATCAATTTCTTTTGCATTTATTGTATTCATCCATTTTCAATGAAATTCATTTTCCGTCAAAAATCTTCAACAGAATCCATTTTCCGTCGAAAAACTTCACAAAATCAATTTCTTTTGCATTTATTTTATTCATCCGTTTTCGATGGAATTCATTTTCCGTCAAAAAATTTCGACGGAATCCATTTTCCGTCAAAAATCTTCTATGGAATC
Source organism: Gastrolobium villosum (assembly GCA_032173675.1). Lineage (NCBI taxonomy): Eukaryota > Viridiplantae > Streptophyta > Magnoliopsida > Fabales > Fabaceae > Gastrolobium > Gastrolobium villosum. The sequence continues at coordinate 19,101 of JAVKPL010004076.1, forward strand.
CATTTTCCGTCGATAAACTTCAAAAAATCATTTTCTTTTGCATTTATTTTATTCATCCATTTTTGACGGAATACATTTTCTGTCAAAAATATTCAACGGAATCCATTTTTCGTCGAAAAACTTCACAAAATCAATTTCTTTTGCATTTATTTTATTCATCCATTCTCGACGGAATTCATTTTCCGTCAAAAATCAACACAAAATCAATTTCTTTTGCATTTATTTTATTCATCCGTTTTCGACAAAAATCTTCAACGGAATCCATTTTTCGTCGAAAAACTTCATAAAATCAATTTCTTTTGCATTTATTTTATTCATCCATTTTCAACGAAATTCATTTTCCGTCAAAAATCTTCGACCGAATCTATTTCCCGTCGAAAAACTTCACAAAATCAATTTCTTTTGCATTTATTTTATTCATCCGTTTTCGATGGAATTCATTTTCCGTCAAAAAATTTCGACGGAATCCATTTTCCGTCAAAAATCTTCTACGGAATCCATTTTCCGTCGAAAAACTTCAAAAAATCATTTTCTTTTGCATTTATTTTATTCATCCGTTTTCGACGGAATACATTTTTCGTCAAAAATCTTCAACGGAATCCATTTTTCGTCGAAAAATTAATAAAATCAATTTCTTTTGCATTTATTTTTTTCATCCATTTTCAATGGAATTCATTTTCCGTCCAAAATCTTCGACGGAATCCATTTTTCGTCGAAAAAATTCATAAAATCAATTTCTTTTATATTTATTTTATTCATCCATTTTCGACGGAATCCGTTTTCCATCGAAAAATTTCACAATATCAATTTCTTTTGCATTTATTTTATTCATCCATTTTCGACGGAATTCATTTTCCGTCGAAAAACTTCACAAAATAAATTTCTTTTGCATTAATTTAATTCATCCATTTTCGACGGAATACATTTTCCGTCAAAAATCTTCGACGGAATCCATTTTCCGTCGAAAAACATACAAAATCAATTTCCTTTGTATATATTTTATTAATCCGTTTTCGATGAAATTCTTTTTCCGTCGAAAAACTTCACAAAACCAATTTCTTTTGCATTTATTTTATTCATCCGTTTTCGACGGAATACTTTTTTCGTAAAAAATCTTAGACGGAATCCATTTTTCGTCGAAAAACTTCATAAAATCAATTTATTTTGCATTTATTTTATTCATCCATTTTCGACGGAATTCATTTTCAAAAATCTTCGACGGAATCCATTTTCCGTCGAAAAACTTCACAAAATCAATTTCTTTTGCATTTATTTTATTCATCCGTTTTCGATGGAATTCATTTTCCGTCAAAAATCTTCGACGGAATCCATTTTCCGTCAAAAATCTTCGACGAAATCCATTTTCGTCGAAAAACTTCACAAAATCAATTTCTTTTGCATTTATTTTATTCATCCATTTTCGACGGAATCCGTTTTTCGTCAAAAAACTTCACAATAACAATTTCTTTTGCATTTATTTTATTCATCCATTTTCGATGGAATCCATTTTCCATCGAAAAACACTAGAAAATCAATTTCTTTTGCATTTATTTTATTCATCAGTTTTCGACGGAATTCGTTTTCCGTCGAAAAACTTCACAAAATGAATTTCTTTTGCAATTTATTTTATTCATCCGTATTCGATGGAATTCGTTTTCGGTCAAAAATCTTCGACGAAATCCATTTTCATTGAAAAACTTCACAAAATCAATTTCTTTTGCATTTATTTTATTCGTCCATTTTCGACGG
>JAVKPL010004077.1:0-20883 GCA_032173675.1 Gastrolobium villosum
CCACGCATCATTTGGAGTTCTACCCATCAAGTTAAGCCCCTTCATTTTAGTCTAGAAAAACCTGAATTTTCAAAATTTACACTGTGGTAATCGATTACCAGAGGGTGGTAATCGATTACCACCTGTCAAAAATGAGGCAGTAGCCAATTTTCTCATTCCTCATGTGTGGTAATCGATTACCAACTTTGGGTAATCGATTACCTCACATGGTAATCGATTACCAAAGGCCAGTAATCGATTACCAGTGCAGACAGTAGCCAATTTTTCGTCCTCTGTTGCATGGTAATCGATTACCATGCTTGGGTAATCGATTACTATGCAGCAAAATGACAGATTACAACAGTTTTGAGCCCCAAAAAGGGTGTGTAATCCATCCCTAACCCCTTGGTACTCCACATAACACATAATCATGTCCTAATGTTGGCTCTAGGCCCTTCCATCATGCATTTTCCTTAAGTTTAACATCAATTACATCATTCTCAAAATAATGGCCATTTACATGCAACTATGGACCATTTTTACAACATTACTCATCAAGACTTCAAGGCTATGAATGTGGCAATGGACAAGTCCCATGCTCACTCAAAATATACAGTTATCCAAGCCATGAATAATAAAGCATAAACAAGACTTAGCATATGACCATGAACACTAACAAAAGCATGGAAATGACGTCATGCAATATGTTCATGACCTAAGTCTCAAAATACTAATGGTATGCTATGTGCACTCCATAAACTCCTCCAAAAGGTCATGCAATCCTATGCACCGCATGCCAATCCAACGTCCACTACACGGGCTTCTTGCCCGAAGCTCCTCCCGGCTCATAGCGACCTGAAATGTGGTCCCCCAAACACGGGGTGAGATATACGGATATATCTCAGTAAACCAATGGAGCTAGAGGCTCTCTCCACTCCATGGCTCACTAAAATGTATCAAAATGACATAATATGATATGCAAGTAAGACAATATCACCATCCACCTGGAGACACCCAAGAACATCCACTCATGGATTCATGTTCAAGGACTCCATCATATAACTCCCGAGACAATCCTGGCGCCTCTCCCATGGTTGAGAAGACTCCATGGCAATACCCAACCGGAACTCCTCATGAGCCCTATCCGGCGGATGTCCCACGTTTGGATCATCCTGGCGCCGCTCCCAGAGTCGACTCCACGGCAATACCTGACTGGCATTCTCACAAGGATGAATCCAGCGGATGTCCAAACTCCACTCGTCAACTGGCCAGTGACCACACAATTTTTCACACAATACAAGCAATATGCATACAAGCACACAAACACATCATGTCATAACCACATAATCCAACCACAACCTTCCTCTAGGTGTGGTGGAGCTCACTAGGGATTAAACCCAAGTTCCAAGAGTTTACCTTAACACTTAGCAATCCGTTCCAAACGTATGCTCCAATTCAACTTTTCACAACTCCAACCGTGTGAGGCACCCTACAACAATCATCAAATCCCAATTACACAAAACTCATTTTTCATCAAAATTCCTCAAAATCCTCTAAGTTAAAAACCTATATTTTCACCAAAAATTAACATAGCATTTCTAGCTTACAAACATGATTCTAAGACCTTTTCATCTAATAGCATTTTTCCATTTGGGCTCTCTATCATCACACATCTAAAATCAAAGCTTTGAACACAAATTCATAGATCTAAGAAATCAACTATCAAAAGACCACAAATATACTTACAATGTGTAGTATGATCACTACCAAGGCTTCACTAAACCATTTGAAGCTCAAAACTCCAAGAAATCTCCAAAAACACTAATGGGTCGAATCTGAGTTTGCCAAAAACGCGGCCAAAGAGGTGGATTCAAGGCTTCTAAGTGCTACCAATGGCTTTGGAAGGTTGTTTACGATAGATTTCAACACCAAAATCAAGCGATTCGGTGGAGAAACGAAGAAATGGGAAGAAATGGGAGAAAATGGTGTTTTGGCCCTTTCTCACTGTGTGCGCGCGAGAGATGGAGAGGAAAAGAGAGAAAGAAGGAAAGAAAAGGAGGTGGGGCCAAGTGACTTCGGTCACACGGGTCCCACACGCGATCTAACTTTAACTCCGATAAAATTTCTGTAACATCCCGCATAATTAGTAAAATACCTAAGTTCTATATGCTATGTGTACATGTGTAGAATTCGGATGTATGGTTTATGTGTAATGGTTTGTGAATTGGTTGACCTTTATCCTTGGATAAGACTAAGGTAATTAATTAAATTAAATCATAGGAAGATCTATATGTAGACTTGTGAATTTAACCATATAAGTAATGTGAGTATGTGTTATAGGACCTTAGTGTTCATTGGACTTTGGTAGTGGGCTAGTGTGTGTGTGTGGACTTGTTGTTTTTGGACTTGTGTGTTGGATCCTTTGTGTGTGTGGCCAATGGCCCAAGGATGGCTCTTGGATCAAGCTAGTTCAGCCGAAGGTTGTGTCCACCCTTATTCCCTCTAAACCTTGTCCAACTAAGGTGTCTTGTGTACCAAGGAACCTTCACATGGCAACCCATCTACCACCCTTCTCTTGCGCACAAGGGAGGGCGTTACACTAATTGGTATCAGAGCAGTTTGGTCCATGGATTTGCTTGTGTTTGATTGAATTGATTGTTGTTTGTGTTTATCTGCTGATTGACTGTCTAAATGTGCTATAGTTAAGTATATGTATTAGCTAGTGTGGATAGATTGTTAGGACGGTTCTGTGATAAGACACGGATGCATAGCTAACTTGTCCGAATTGAACTCGAGTACCTACTTGGGACTGCTGCCATGAATAACTTGCGGTGAGCCTGATCAACTCATTTCCTGATATTGTGAGTGCAGAATCATGGCGGGTGGTCGCGGTTCAACTCGGGGAAGAACTGGCGATGCGGAAGAGGATCTTATCACCACTATTGGGGGACTGGCAACGTTCATCCAGAATATGAGCCAGGAATGGCGTGACCATAGGCAACAGAATCAGAACCAACCCCCACTGCATGAAAATGCAGAAGAAATTGCCCGTCGGAGGTTGAAAGACTTCCGCAACTTCCAACCACCTACCTTTGAGGGTGAAGACAACCCCGAGGCTGCAGCGAGGTGGCTGCAGATGATTGAGCATATTTTCGAACGCATGGCATGCCCGGAAGCGCAGAAGACTGATTACGCGTCGTACCAGCTGATGGGGGAAGCTTTAACATGGTGGACTGGTGCGAGGGCTCTGCTGAGAGCTCAGGACGTGGAGCTGACGTGGGCCGTGTTCAGACAAGTATTTCTGGATAAGTATTTTCCTAAGGCAATGCGAAGGATGAAGCACACTGAACTGCTGTCGCTCATCCGGAAATGGCAGATGGCAGATGGAGAAGTTCGAGAGCGGACTGCATCCGGAAATCCGCAAGCTCATCTTGACGACGGCTAATCGCACACTTCCGGAACTCATCAACCAGAGTCGTCAGGCAGAAGGAATCATTCTGGAAGCCAAGAACTTGAACAAGCCACCACCACAATTCCACGGAGGAAATCGAGCAGGCAGATTCTTCAGGGCGGCACCTGGTAGGGGTCGAGGCAGAGGTACGCCGTTGCAGGCGCGGCCTGGAAATTTTAAGAGAAACTTTACGGTGGGTCAATCGTCGACTGGACGTCAGGGCGCGACTGTTTGTGCTACATGTGGAAAGAATCACTTTGGAGTCTGTCGCAAGAACAACAATGCATGCTTCAGATGCGGCCAGCAAGGTCATTTTGCTTACAAGTGCCCCCAGAACGCTGACCAACAGCCTCCGCAAGCTCGAGTGTTCACCTTGGATGCAAACGAAGCACAGAAGTTTCCCAACCTGATCAAAGGTAATGTCACTTTGAATGGTCATCCAATTTCTGTTATCTTTGATTCTGGAGCGTCTGGCTCTTTTATGGCAAAGCATACTGCCTTGAGAATAGGCATCACCCCAACCCTGTTACCTTATGAGTTACACATCAGCACACCTACGGGAGGATCGTGCACAGCCTCAGAGATCTGCAGAGGTGTTACCTTGCAGTATGAAGGGAACACATATACAGTTAACTTGGTGGTCCTGCCGGTATTCAACTTCGATGTGATTATCGGTATGGACTGGTTGACGGAAAACGGGATAACTTTGGACTGTCGAGCAGGGAAAGTCATTGTTCCTGCGAAGGATGGTAATTTTCAACCTTTCTCTTTCATTTCCTTATTGCAAGTTAGAAAAGAGCTCCGCAAGGGAGCAGCAGGGTATCTTTTGTCGATCGAGGCTGAGACCTCGATTGACAATCAAATTCAGGATGTACCGGTAGTTAGAGAATTCGAGGAGGTATTCCCGGATGAAATACCTCGATTGCCTCCTCATAGGGAAATAGAATTTTCGATCGAACTTGTTCCTGGAGTTGGACCAATCTCCATTGCCCCGTATCGCATGGCACCTTTGGAACTGCGCGAGTTAAAGAAGCAGATAGAAGAGCTTTTGGCAAAGGAATTCATCAGACCGAGTACTTCTCCATGGGGTGCTCCAGCTATCTTGATTAAGAAGAAGGATGGAAGCTTACGTTTGTGTGTAGATTACCGCCAGCTGAACAAAGTCACGGTGAAGAATAAGTATCCGCTACCGAGGATTGACGATTTGATGGACCAGCTGAGAGGAGCCAGAGTCTTTTCCAAGATAGACTTACGATCGGGATACCATCAGATCCGGGTCAAACCGGAGGATATTCCGAAAACCGCATTTAGGACTCGTTATGGGCACTACGAATATCAGGTGATCCCATTCGGACTTACGAATGCGCCAGCGGTGTTCATGGACTACATGAACCGCATCTTCCGCCCTTTTCTTGATCAGTTCGTTATTGTGTTTATCGACGATATCCTGATTTACTCATCTAATGAAGAGCTGCACGCGGAACATCTGAGGATTGTCTTGCAAGTCTTGAAGGAGAAGCAGTTGTACGCGAAATGGTCGAAGTGCGAGTTTTGGCTTAAAGAGGTCCAGTTTCTGGGCCATGTCATTTCATCGGAAGGTATCGCGGTGGACCCCAGCAAAGTTGAAGCTGTTATGAATTGGGAACGACCCAAGTCTGTCACTGAAGTAAGAAGTTTCTTAGGTCTGGCTGGATATTATCGAAGGTTCATCCAGAATTTCTCTCAGATAGTGCAACCCCTTACTCGTCTCACTCGGAAGGATAAGCCTTTTGAGTGGACTGAAGCCTGTGAAGAATGTTTCTTGGAGCTAAAGAGCAGATTGACGAGTGCTCCCGTACTCACGATTCCGGATCCTACTCGAAAGTTCGAAGTTTACTGCGATGCGTCGCTGAAAGGACTTGGATGCGTGTTGATGCAGGACCGTATGGCAGTAGCTTACGCATCTCGACAACTGAAGCCTCACGAAGAAAATTATCCTACTCACGATTTGGAGTTAGCAGCTATAGTGTTCGCACTTAAAATCTGGAGGCACCACTTGTATGGTTCGCAGTTTGACGTGTTCAGCGATCGTAAGAGTTTGAAGTACTTGTTCGACCAGAAGGAGCTGAATATGCGGCAACGTCGGTGGATGGAATTTCTGAAGGACTACGATTTTGAACTTAAATACCACCCAGGAAAGGCGAATGTGGTAGCTGACGCTCTGAGCAGGAAAACACTACACACTGCAACTCTGATGATAGAAGAGCTGAAATTGTTTGAGGCCTTTCGAGACCTGAACTTATCGGTAGACGAGAGAGGAAGTAGCATAAGATTGGGAAATATAAAGGTGGAGAATGAACTGATCAGTAGAATTAAGGAGGCTCAGAAAGATGAAGAGTTAGTCCGTGAGTTGGTTGGTAACCAAGAGGTAGTAAAGGACGAGAACGATGTTTGGAGATTCCAAGGACGGCTGGTTGTGCCGAATGAAGAGTTGAAACAAGAAGTTTTACAGGAGGCTCACAAGGGCAAGTACGCAGTTCATCCTGGATCCACGAAGATGTACCATGATTTGAAGACCTCGTTTTGGTGGCCGGGTATGAAGCGTGATATTGCGGAGTATGTATCTCGGTGCTTAACTTGTCAGAAGGTGAAGTACGAACATCAGAAACCGTCGGGACTCCTTCAACCTTTGGAGATTCCCGAATGGAAGTGGGACAGCATTTCGATGGATTTTGTAGTTGGACTTCCTCGGACGCGAGAAGGATATGATTCTATCTGGGTGATTGTCGATCGTTTAACGAAGTCAGCTCATTTCTTGCGTGTTAGAACCACTTATGATACAGAAAGGCTTGCTAGAATCTATCTGCAGGAGATTGTGAAGCTGCACGGAGTTCCTACGAGTATTGTCAGTGATCGTGATCCCAAGTTTACATCTAAGTTTTGGGAATCCTTTCAAAGAGCATTAGGGACCCAATTGAGGTTGAGTACTGCTTATCATCCGCAGACCGATGGACAGACGGAACGCACCATTCAAGCCTTAGAGGACATGTTGCGAGCATGTGTTTTGGAGTTAGGAGGCAGCTGGGATGGTTATCTTTCGTTGATTGAGTTCGCTTACAACAACAGTTACCACTCCAGCATTCAGATGGCACCATATGAAGCTCTGTATGGGAGAAAGTGCAGATCCCCTTTATGTTGGACGGAAGTGGGTGAGCGAAGTATGTTAGGACCCGATCTAATTCAAGAAACATCCGAACAAGTAAAGAAGATTCGGGAGAATATGCAGAGGGCTCAGGCCAGACAGAAGAGTTATTACGACAAGCGTCATAAGCCTCTATCTTTCGAAGTCGGAGATCATGTATTTTTGAGAATCATTCCTACATCGGGACTCGGAAGGAGAATGGGAGTTAAGAAGTTAAGTCCTCGGTACTTAGGACCGTATCTGATTATGGACCGGATTGGAGAGTCTGCATACCGGTTGGCTTTACCACCCAATCTGTCAGGAATTCACAATGTATTTCATGTGTCGCAGCTACGTAGGTACCTCTCTGATCCATCTCACGTATTACAGCCGGAAGAAGTGGAACTCAAGGAAAATCTGACTTATCAAGTACAACCGTTCCAAATTCTTGAAAGATCCGTCAAGCGACTCCGTTCTAAAGAGATTCCCTTGGTGAAGGTATTATGGAACAACAGATCGGCAGCTGAAGCCACTTGGGAGCGCGAGGACGACGTTCAGAAACGCTATCCAGAACTGTTTAGCTCTTAAGTAAGTTTATTTTGTGGGCAAAATCCCTATTTGGTGGGGAGAGTGTAACATCCCGCATAATTAGCAAAATACCTAAGTTCTATAAGCTATGTGTACATGTGTAGAATTCGGATGTATGGTTTATGTGTAATGGTTTGTGAATTGGTTGACCTTTATCCTTGGATAAGACTAAGGTAATTAATTAAATTAAATCATAGGAAGATCTATATGTAGACTTGTGAATTTAACCATATAAGTAATGTGAGTATGTGTTATAGGACCTTAGTGTTCATTGGACTTTGGTAGTGGGCTAGTGTGTGTGTGTGGACTTGTTGTTTTTGGACTTGTGTGTTGGATCCTTTGTGTGTGTGGCCAATGGCCCAAGGATGGCTCTTGGATCAAGCTAGTTCAGCCCAAGGTTGTGTCCACCCTTATTCCCTCTAAACCTTGTCCAACTAAGGTGTCTTGTGTACCAAGGAACCTTCACATGGCAACCCATCTACCACCCTTCTCTTGCGCACAAGGGAGAGTAATTAGGACATTAGTAATCTGCCTTTATCCCTTGCTAAACCGCCACCTCACCTTGCTTATGCATAACTTGATTTTAATTTTTATTGCATGGAAGACACATGGACCTTGAGCATGATTTTAGGCTGCATACTCTTCCATTTAGGCGCACATGGAGGGGCTTTGGGTGCAGATTTTTCTTATGACACAAACTGCCTAACTTGTTGACTTGGATAACCACTTACACTCTCCATCATGAGACTGCATTGTGCAGATTTTTGGTAAGCTTTTGCAGCCCTTCATGAGTCAAATCTCCTCCTCCTTCCACATGCATCATAAGTAAGATTTTGGGACTGCATTTTCATCATTTTTGCGCAGATGACAGCTCCAAAAATCTGAATCCTTGGCTGCCACAAAGCTCTCTTGCTTGTGGACTTAGTGAACCTCCCTCACACCTCACCTTGTGCGCATGGGTTGGCTTTTTATGCAGAAATTTTCTGACTTAGGACAGCCCCATTATGAGTGTTTGGACTGTCACAAACCTGCACTCATGATGCACCTCTTTTCCCTCATCATTTGCCCACCAAGGACTGCACAAATGCAGATTTTTGGCTGCCACCAAGTGAATTGCTTGTTGACTTAGTGAACCTTTTTCATGTGCTCATGATGCACCACTTCCACCCCACTTCATGCGCATAACTTGGTCTTTTATGCAGAAAATTTCTCTGACTTGGGCAGCCCTCAAAGCTGAACAAATCTCCCCTCATTCCTTGCATGTAAATAGAGTAAATTAGAAGCAAACCCTTTGCTTGATTCAGCCTTGTATGCAGCCCCATCCCCTCAAGAAATCTGAATTTTCATGATGGTGAATCATAGCAATTTTCCCTCACTTTCCCTATATATGTGTGCGCATGGAGAGGGGGCTGGCTTCATGTGCAAGTGCAGCCAACTCTCCTCCTCCTCCTCACTCCCTCTAGCCGCACCAACAAGCCACCTTGGAGCAAGAAGACTTTGCCAAGCCAACTCCCTCCTTCCCTCACCTCAACCATACACCAAGCTAGTGCCAACCTTGTTCCTCACCTTGTTGCGCATAGGACCTCTTAGGAAGTGTGGACTTGTGTGTAGTGAAGCTAGAAGGTGGTGTGATTCTTGACTTTGAAGGGTGTGCTACAAGAGGTAGGCTTTGAACTTTGAACTCTTTCTTTGTGTAGCCATGTATGTATGCTTGAATGCCTCCTTATGTATGTGTTGCTTTGGATCCTTGGTTGAGCATGATAAAAGTATAAGTATGGAGTCATTTCATGATGAATTGTATGCATAAAAATCTTATGGTTATGTTTAAGCTTATGCCACTATGGGGATGCCACTGTTTTAAAGAAGAAATGTACCACTGTTTCGGTTTGATGTGCCACGGTTTTGAAGATGTAATGCCACTGTTTCGGTCCCTCAAAATCACCATTTCATGCCACTGTTTCTGCACTTAAAAGCCACTGTTTCTGCACATTACATGCCACTGTTTCTGCACTTAAAAGCCACTGTTTCTGCACATTACATGCCACTGTTTCTGCACTTAAAAGCCACTGTTTCTGCACATTACATGCCACTGTTTCTGCACTTAAAAGCCACTGTTTCTGCACATTACATGCCACTGTTTCTGCACTTAAAAGCCACTGTTTCTGCACATTACATGCCACTGTTTCTGCACTTAAAAGCCACTGTTTCTGCACATTACATGCCACTGTTTCTGCACTTAAAAGCCACTGTTTCTGCACATTACATGCCACTGTTTCTGCACATTATATGCCACTGTTTCTGCACATATATGTCACTGTTTTAGTGCTCCTTAAGCCACTGTTTTAGCCATGAAATGCCACTGTTTCCATGCTTAAAATGCCACTATTTTAGTCATGAAATGTCACTGTTTCCATGCTTAAAATGCCACTGTTTTTATGCATAAAAGGCCACTGTTTTAAGTCATCATATGCCACTATTTCTATGCATAATATGCCACTGTTTTAGTCATCATATGCCACTATTTTTATGCATAAAAATGCCACTGTTCTAGTCTTTCTATGCCACTGTTTGTATGCATAAAATGTCACTGTTTTAATCCATGATATGCCACTGTTTCAATGTCCAAAAACCAAGATTTATGCCACTGTTTTGGAAGTTCAAGTGCCACTGTTTCTGTTTTAAAAACGCCACTGTTTCTGTTTAAAACGTCACTGTTTTGCTGCTGTAAATGCTCACTGTTTTGCTGCTGTAAACACTGCTGTATGCTCACTGTTTTGCTACTGTATGCTCACTGTTTTGCTGCTGTATGCTCACTGTTTTGCTGCTGTATGCTCACTGTTTTGCTGCTGTAAATGCTCACTGTTTTGCTGCTGTAAATGCCCACTGTTTTGCTGCTGTATGCTCACTGTTTTGCTGCTGTAAATGCTCACTGTTTTGCTGCTGTATGCTCACTGTTTTGCTGCTGTATGCTCACTGTTTTGCTGCTGTATGCTCACTGTTTTGCTGCTGTAAATAGCCACTGTAAATGATTAGTTTTAATTGATTTAGGTGCGCTTAAGAAGTGAGAATATTTCGCTGCCGTTGGTAATACTTAAGGAAAGCTAAGGTAAGTGTCAGGCGATGATGCCTAATGTGACTATTGACTACTGGTATAGAATTGTAACATGATGCTCCATATGCCGTAAAAATATTATGTTCCATTATGATGAAAGGAAACTGCCTAAAATGTGCCTGAGGGCTATATGATTATGAGGTAAAGACGTTATGTGGCAGCATAACGCATATGAAAGGTATATAAGCATGCATCTTACATTATACCGCATTTTTACGCTTTGTGTGTGAAAGCATAGCATGTCATGCATGTAACAAGATCATATAGGCCTTGTTTTAGAATAGTTATGTACAGGACCATGTGTTTGAGCAAGCATCATATAGGCATCCCCAAGGTACCGGGGTATGGGACACTTGGCATCAGTCCGCATAGGCCCACAGATGGAATCCACATGGAGCTCAGGTGCCAAGGGTATATTTGATTCCACTGTGAAGTGCGCGCACGACGGTGCTAAAAGCGCAAAGGAAAGGCGTTATATACGCAATATATGAATATGATAAAAAGGAAAAGGAACAAGGATATGTTGAAGTGACTGTTTATGATTTTGTGCCTAGTTAATATTGTTATATTATTGGTTTTATTGCCACACTACTGGGATTATTCTCACCCCTTCGGGGCTGCTATTTTCCTAAATGGCAGGAGGACATAAAGGCACATGAAGGAGTAATATTTTGCTGTTGATTGCTGATGCGTGGATTATCAGTGTTGCTGTTTGCTTAAATGGATAACTGTAATGATTAATGTTTTGAAACTTTTGGATGACTGTAGTCTTCATCATAATTATGTTAGCTTGAACTTTTATGAACAATGACTATTTTGGAAAACCTTTATGAAAAGAATTTAAGTGTTGAAAATTTTTATACGGATTTGTATACTGCTTTGTTAGCTCATGTGACGTTAACGACTCTAATTCCGCTTAGCAAATGACTCTCTTGGATGCATACAAGGGAGGGCGTTACAATTTCCGATCACAAATCCTTAATCTAAATATTTTTCCAGTCCATGACATATTTTTATTTCTCCAAAATATTGATAAAAATTTCACACCTATTGGTACACTCACACCTCAGTATTTTAACACTAAAAATCACTATTCATCAATTTTTCCCAAATTTGCCTATTCACTCAATTTTTCGCCCTGATTCCATTTTCAGCATTATTTTTGTCATTTGAAATCTCTAACTCAATATTTAAGCCTCATAACACACGGTTGGCAAATTACCGTTTTGCCCTTTTTGCCCTTTTTGGCCATAATCCTTGGATTTTTCACTAATTCACCCCACCTTTTTGAAATTTTGTCCGCAAAATTAAATCATTCCTGCTCACTAACTCAGGATACAGCCGGAGAATCTCGTCCTCCCGCTCCCAAGTAGCCTCCTCAGGTGTGCGGCCTTCCCACTGAATCTTCAGCATGGGAATCACTTTACTTCTCAATCGCTTTTCACTGCGATCCAAAACTGCAATAGGACCAATGGGAGTCTTCAAGTTCTCCCTGATTTCAATATTATCCGGCATCACCACATGTGATTCGTCCGGAACATAACGTTGCAACTGCGACACATGAAAAACATCATGTAAATTAGACAACTGTGGGGGTAAGGCAAGCTGATAGGCCACCAATCCTACTCTTTTCATAATTTGATATGGCCCAATGAATCGTGGACTCAGCTTCCTCACACCCAACGCACGGCCAACACCTGTGACCGGCGACAAACGTACGAAAACATGGTCACCTTCCTCAAATTCCAGAGGTCTATGCTTATTGTCATAGTAGCTTTTCTGCCGATTCTGTGCCTGTTTCAATTTATTTCTGATCATTTCAATTTGCACTGTCGTTTCCTGCACAAAATCCGGACCAAATCTTTCTTTATCGCCTACCTCAGTCCAACAAGTGGGCGTACGACACCTCCTGCCATACAAAACCTCGTATGGTGCCATACCCAGACTGGAATGAAAACTGTTATTATAAGAAAATTCCACCAGTGGCAAGTACTTATCCCAAGCATTACCCTGTTCCAAAGTGCAAGCTCTCAGCATATCCTCAAGTGTTTGTATGGTCCTCTCAGTCTGACCATCAGTCTGCGGGTGATAAGCAGTGCTCAGTCGAAGCTGAGTGCCAAAAGCCTGCTGCAAAGCTCCCCAAAATCGTGAAGTAAACTTCGGGTCCCGATCACTCACAATGCTAATCGGTATCCCATGGAGTCTAACAATCTCCTTTACATAAAGTGTAGCTAACTTCTCTGTGGTGTAGTCTACTCGTACTGGTAGAAAATGTGCAGACTTCGTAAGTCGGTCCACAATAACCCAAATTGAATCATAACCAGCTTGAGTTCGCGGCAATCCCACAACAAAATCCATTGAAATACTCTCCCATTTCCATTCAGGTATATCCAGCGGCTGAAGTAATCCAGCAGGTTTCTGGTGCTCTATTTTCACTTTCTGACACACCAAGCACTTAGACACGTACTCGGCAACATCCCTTTTCATCCCAGGCCACCAGAACTTAACTTTCAAATCTTGGTACATTTTTGTGGCACCGGGGTGGATAGCATATTGACCCTTATGGGCCTCAGTCATAACTTCCTCAGCAAGTTCCTTGGGCACAACAATCCTGCCCTGATATAATAGTAGTCCTTGTTCATTAACAGATATGCCACTCTGGCCTTTCAAATACTTTATACTTTCATTGCGAATCTGAGTCTCTTTGATCTTCTCGTGCAGCTCGTTCTCAATCCGAGTCAACTCCATATCACACATTCTCCCTGCAAAGAAATCCGTTATTTTCATGTCACGGAATTGCTCAATCACTTCATTGTCCCACATCATCATATGAGATAAGTTAACAGACTTCCTACTCAATGCATCTGCCACAACATTGGCCTTTCCCGGGTGGTATTTCAGCTCAAAGTCATAATCTTTTAAAAATTCAACCCATCTACGCTGTCTCATATTCAGCTCCTTCTGATCAAACAAATATTTCAAGCTTTTATGGTCGCTGAACACAGCAAACTTCATCCCATACAGAAAATGCCTCCAAATTTTCAAGGCAAACACAATAGCAGCCAATTCTAAGTCGTGCGTCGGATAATTTTCTTCATGTGGCCTTAACTGCCTAGACGCATATGCAATCACTTTTCCTTCCTGCATCAGCACGCTCCCTAAACCTTTCTTAGAAGCCTCACAATATAATACAAACTCACCCTCCGGATCAGGTAGAGTCAACACCGGAGCAGTAGTCAATTTCTCTTTAAGTAGCAGAAAACAGTCCTCACATTCCTGGGTCCACACAAAAGGAGTATCCTTTCGTGTCAATCGGGTCAACGGTAGAACCATTGCAGAAAATCCCTGTATAAATCGGCGATAATAGCCAGCAAGCCCCAGAAAACTTCTAATCTCAGTCACAGTCTTAGGTCGTTCCCAGTCACTCACCGCTTCAATCTTGCTTGGATCCACTGCAACACCACTTGCAGAAATAACATGACCCAAAAATTGCACCTCAGATAACCAGAATTCACACTTAGACGGTTTAGCATATAACTTCTTATCTTTCAACACCTGCAACACAGTCCTCAAATGGTCGACGTGCTCCTCTTTACTCTTAGAGTAGATCAAAATGTCATCAATAAAAACAATTACAAACTGGTCCAAAAACGGTTTGAAAATGCGGTTCATATAGTCCATGAACACCGCCGGGGCATTAGTAAGCCCAAAAGGAATCACTTGATATTCAAAATGTCCATATCTGGATCGGAAAGCTGTTTTAGGTACATCCTCCGGTTTAATCCGAATCTGGTGATATCCGGACCGGAGATCAATCTTTGAAAATACACAGGCACCCCTCAACTGATCTAATAAATCATCAATACGCGGTAATAGGTACCGGTTCTTAATAGTCACTTTATTCAGCTGTCGGTAGTCAGTGCACAATCTCATGCTACCATCCTTTTTCTTTACAAATATTACCGGTGCTCCCCACGGAGACACACTCGGCCTAATAAAATTCTTCGCAGACAATTCTTCAATGTGTTTCTTCAACTCAGCCAACTCAAGTGGCGACATCAGGTATGGAGCCAAGGAGATCGGCCCCACACCAGGCAATAAATCAATCGAGAATTCAATCTCTCTCTCAGGTGGGAATTCCGGTATCTCATCCGGAAATACATCCTCAAACTCATTAACAACTGGAATAGTAGAAATCTCCTCCTTTTTGTCACCCACCAATCCGCCCAACAAGACATAACCCAAATCTCCAGCCTTCAAGGCTTTCACAGTTTGACTGACAGACAAATATAAAGACGGACAAACAGACGGCCTCTCGTGAGATAGCAACAACCTCTTTCCGCAGCAATCAATCATTGCGCAGTTCCAAGACAACCAATCCATCCCCAAAATCAAATTGACAGAGGCCAGGGGTAAGATAATTAAATCAATGGTGTAACCCCTGCCTAAATAAGTGAACTTCACATCTTCACAGATCCAAGACGATTCACTAACCTCTCCTGTAGCAGTAGTAATACGCATCGGAGGAACCATCCGTGTTACCTTTAAGTCCAACGCCTTAGCCACGTAGTCCGCCACAAATGAATGTGTTGCTCCCGAATCAAATAATACAGACAAATCAACATTAGAGAGAAAAATTATACCTTTAACCAAATTCGGAGCCTTTTCAGTACGTTGCGCATTAGTAGTATAAACTCGTCCCACAGTAGGAACAACAGCAATAGGAGTAGCAGTAGTAATAGCTAGCGGCAAGGCCTGCAGATTCGCAGCCTGCCCCGACGAAGATGGACAATTTCTAGCAAAGTGGCCATTCCGACCACATTTATAACAAGCCGACGGATCAGCACCACACACACCTTTGTGGTATTTACCACACTTCCCACATTGTGGGGTAGGATATCTGTTCGCAGCACCACCACCACCAGTATTTCCACCCCTCTTGAACTGACCAGGAGGCTGCCTCACATGCAACCCCCTACCTCTATTATTATTATTGAAACCTCCTCTGTTAGTATTACCAGAAGGACCAGGTGTCCTCTTAACATCTTGCTCTTTTGTCGAATCAGATTTCGGATACCTTCCATAAACAGTCTCGACCCTTTTGCACTGGGTCACCAAATCCGCAAAGTTCCTCACCGCAGTATTAGACATCCTCTTTGCAATCTTCTCACTCAGCCCTCTTTGAAATTTAGCTGACAAGAATTCCGGAGTAGGTAGAGTACCTCCATAATTAGCAAACTTCACAAGCTCATTAAATTTTGCCACATAGGCATCCACAGTCATAACTCCCTGTACCAAATTATCAAATTCACCTTGCTTTGCCTCCCGAACATCGCGGGGAAAGTATTCTTCATGAAATAATCCTTCAAACAAAGTCCAAGTAAGAACCTCACCCTGAATAACAAATGGGCGAGACGCATTGTCCCACCACTCCTGGGCATCACCCTCCAGCATATAGACCGAATACAATAACTTTTGTGGATCTTGGCATCTCATCACCTGGAATATCTTATCCATACCCCTCAACCAAGCAGTAACCTCCTTTGGGTCCCTTGACCCCAGAAATGCGGGTGGCTTATGTTTCCTAAAAGATATGAGCCTACGCTCATCGTCAGCATTGTCAAGCACCTGCCCAGCAGCCCCAGTGGATTGGGCAACAGATGATGGGTCAGGAACATAGCTCGGGTCAGTAGTAGTATGATGACTAGCCTCACCAGTGTGGTGACTAGCCCCACTCTCCCCCTGTTGAGGAGTAACAGATGGCGTCGGTGTAGGAGTCACCGTAGCCGTGTGAGGAGGTGTATTATCCCTCCTAGGACGACCTCTATCCGCCCTCATCTCAGCCATAAAGGCCTGCATCATATCCTGATTAGCTTTCATCAGGTTCTCAGTCATATTTCTATTTGTAGCCGTTTCCGCCTGCAGAGCATTCAGGACTGCAGTGACCGGATCCGGTGGCAAAGGACCTGCACCACGTGCCCCACGGCGACCTCGTGCCCTACTCATGATATCTGTACATGTAACACAAAGGAATGAGTTGATCAGACCCACACTGAGGAATCACATATACATTAATCATAAATAGTTCACAGATAGCTATGACACACAAGATACAAACACACAAACAATCAGAGTTCCCTAAACAAAACTGCTCTGATACCATAAAATGTAACAGCCCGTTGTACACCGGTATTGTTAACATTGATTATGATATTAAGCGCAGTTACAATCACAGTGATTAGGTTAATTAAATTACGGGCAAATTTTTCTTTTAACATATTCCTTTCTTTTACATCAATACATTTTCCGTAATCAATTAAAACCACACTATAATTGTAAATGCAATTTGCGGAATCATACATCTTTACTAACATCATAAATCCTTCTTTTTTATTCAATTCATTTAAACTCACCATCTTACCCTCTCATTTTACCAAGTTATAGTCCTTTACGTTATCTACGCGTGGTTTCAAACCATGTATCATTTGGAGTTCTACCCATCAAGTTAAGCCCCTTTCTTTGGTCTAGAAAAACCTGAATTTTCGAAAATTACACTGTGGTAATCGATTACCAGTGGGTGGTAATCGATTACCACCTGTCAAAAATGAGGCAGTAGCCAAAATTCTTCATCCTCTGTTCTGGTAATCGATTACCAACTTTGGATAATCGATTACCTCACATGGTAATCGATTACCAAAGGCCAGTAATCGATTACCAGTGCAGACAGTAGCCAATTTTTCGTCCCCTGTTGCATGGTAATCGATTACCATGCTTGGGTAATCGATTACTATGCAGCAAAATGACAGATTACAGCAGTTTTGAGCCCAAGAAAGGTTGTGTAATCCATCCCTAACCCCTTGGTACTCCACACAACACATAATCATGTCCTAATGTAGGCTCTAGGCCCTTCCATCATGCATTTTCCTTAGATTAAACATCATTTACAAAGTCCTCAAAATAATGGCCATTTACATGCAAATATGGACCATTTTTACAACGTTACTCATCAAGACTTCAAGGCTATGAATGTGGCAATGGACAAGTCCCATGCTCACTCAAAATATACAGTTATCCAAGCCATGAATAATAAAACATAAACAAGACTTAGCATATGACCATGAACACTAACAAAAGCATGGAAATGACATCATGCAATATGTTCATGACCTAAGTATCAAAATACTAATGGTATGTTATGTGCACTCCATAAACTCCTCCAAAAGGTCATGCAATCCAATGCACCGCATGCCAATCCAACGTCCACTATACGGGCTTCTTGCCCGAAGCTCCTCCCGGCTCATAGTGACCTGAAATGTGGTCCCCCAAACACGGGGTGAGATATACGGATATATCTCAGTAAACCAATGGAGCTAGAGGCTCTCTCCACTCCATGGCTCACAAAAATGTATCAAAATGACATAACATGACATGCAAGTAAAACAATATCACCATCCACCTGGAGACACCCAAGAACATCCACTCATGGATTCATGTTCAAGGACTCCATCATATAACTCCCGAGACAGTCCTGGCACCTCTCCCATGGTTGAGAAGACTCCATGGCAATACCCAACCGGAACTCCTCATGAGCCCTATCCGGCGGACGTCCCCCGCTTGGATCATCCTGATGTCGCTCCCAGAGTCAACACCATGGCATTCCAACTGGCATTCTCCCGTAGGACGAACCCAGCGGATGTCCAAACCAACACACGTCAATTGGCCAGTGACCAAACAATTTTCACAAAATACAAGTAATATGCATACAAGCACACAATCACACCATGTCATAAACACATAATCCAACCACAACCTTCCTCTAGGTGTGGTGGAGCTCACTAGGGATTAAACCCAAGTTCCAAGAGTTTACCTCAATACTTAGCAATCCGTTCCAAACGTATGCTCCAATTTAACTTTTCACAATTCCAACCGTGTGAGGCACCCTACAACAATCATTAAATCCAAATTACACCAAAACTCATCTTTCATGAAAATTCCTCAAATTCCTCTAAGTTAAAAACCTATATTTTTCACCAAAATTCAACATAGCATTTCTAGCTTACAAACATGATTCTAAGGCCTTTTCATCTAATAGCATTTTTCCATTTGGGCTCTCTATCATCACACATCTAAACTCAAAGGTTTGAACACAAATTCATAGATCTATGAAATCAAACACAAACATACCACAAATATACTCACAATGTTTTGTATGATCACCACCAAGGCTTCACTAAACCATTTGAAGATCAAAACTCCAAGAAATCTCCAAAAACTCAAGTGGGTCGAATCTGAGTTTGCTCAAAACGCGGCCAAGGAGGTGGATTCAAGGCTTCTAAGTGCTACCCATGGCTTTGGAAGGTTGTTTACGATAGATTTCAACACCAAAATCAAGCGATTCGGTGGAGAAACGAAGAAATGGGAAGAAATGGTGAGAAATGGTGTTTCTTGGTCTTTTGCAGGGAAGGAGCGCGCAAATGGAGAAGAAAAGAGGAGGAAAGAAGAAGAAAAAGAGGGTGGGGCCAAGTGACTTCGGTCACACGGGTCCCACACGCGATCTAACTTTAACTCCGATAAAAATTCCGATCATAAATTCTTAATCTAAATATTTTTCCAGTCCATGACATATTTTTATTTCTCCAAAATGTTGATAAAAATTTCACACCTATCGGTACACTCACATCACAATATTTTAACACTAAAAAATCACTATTCATCAATTTTTCCCAAATTTGCCTATTTACTCAATTTTCCGCCCTGATTCCATTTTCAGCATTACTTTTGTCATTTGAAATCTCTAACTCAGTATTTTTTTTTTGCCTCATATCACACGGTTGACAATTTACCATTTTGCCCTTTTTGCCCCTTTTGGCCATAAACCTTGGATTTTCACTAATCCACCAACGTTCATTTCACAATATAATATAAAAATAAACATTTAAATATTTGAGGTGTTATAACCTCCACACACACTCTCTCTCTCTCATGCGGTTGCGATTGAGATTTCTATTTCAACTTCTTGTTTAATTTTTCTTCTTCCTTTTTGTTACCACTGACATGCCTCTATTTCGCGCTTTTTACCTTGCTCAGCGGTACCAGCACCACTACCATAATGAGAATAATCATTTTATTTATTCTCATTAGCAAAATAACAACTTGTGAATCACATTTCTATTTCTAATACCCCTGATTATGAAAAGAGAAAATATCAATACCTTCCCTTAATTGAATAAAATTAAATTTTGTTTATGCCAGCATTTTTATACTTTATACAACTTCAGTTCTTATAAAAGTTTAATCTGATCTCAAAACTTATTAAGCTAAATAAATGGTTGAGAAAATATTAAATATTTATAATTTTATTTATATTACACTAGTTAAACTAGTGAATCATGACTTGTGTTTTACACTCCGGCTATTTTTATATTTTTTTACTCAAATACATTAAATTTTATTTTTTATAATAAGAATAATTTCGTGTTCAGAAATAAAAAAATAGGTAAAATTCGTGATCCAAACAACATGCAGAGAATAACATGCTAAAGGGAAGATTAAGAATGTGCAATAACATACGACAATCTAGATAAAAATATTTGTTAATGAATGCGTAGCTTAAAGATTTGGCTTTATAAAGGAAAATGAAATCTAAGCGGAAAAAAAAAATCAGGTAAAGTGAAGAGTTAAAAAGGTAATTATTAAGAGATTGTAATCCATCAACAAACTCCTTGGTAGGGTATTTTGGCAAGTATACCTAAGCAACTTGAAATGAGTTTTTTTTTTTTTTTTGGTAACATGTTTGGACTAAACAAAGCCCCTGAACTGGGTTTTCAATTTGCCTACAAGAGTTAAAAAAATTTGGGTAGCAAAATTCTTTCCACAGCCAACTTGATTTCTTTGCAAAATTTCTTATTTCGCAACCATTGGGGTTTGATGGGAAAAGTAAAAGTTGAGTTCATATTTTGGGTTCAAGAAAACCATTTGGATAACAATAATAATTGTTGAAACAATGACATCAATTAAGTTCCTTTTACAAACTGTCATTTTGGGCAAGAGTTGATCAGATTCAAAAAATAAAAAGGGTTAATTTTGTAATTGAAACCCATATTCCCATTTATATTTTACCTCCAATCAAATATGAAATTCGAAAATTTAAATCAATTTTCCTGGTAATATTTTGGTCTACCAAATAATTTTTTTAAAATTTTTCCACTAATTTTAGTTTACAACCATTTTCCCACTATCTATATTTACCTGATTAAAAAAAATTTCTCCTATACCAAACGTCCCTAAGTTAGCCAATAAGACAATTAGTGTTATTTTATGGGGTAAAATGTGTGTCATTTAAAAGATGTAAAGTTGTGTCAGTTTAAGAGAGAGAGAAAGATAGATAAAGGAGGAGAGAGAGAGTTGACAAAAAAAAGGTGTGAGTTCCACCTATTTGTGAGTTCATATATATATATATATATATATATATATATATATAACGTGCAAAAATATAAATGACAAATTTATAAATTACTATAATTTAGATAATAATACAAAAATTGGGACGATATGCACTTGTGCTTCACCGAGAAGGATTAGAATAGAAAAAAA
>JAVKPL010004078.1:0-20856 GCA_032173675.1 Gastrolobium villosum
TTCTATTTTTAAGAACAGAAGAACTTGTGCGGTTAATTATGTGTACTGCCTGTGTAACTGCATAGCACCATAGTTGAGTAGGTAGTTGAGATTGGAAAAGTAATGCACGGGCAACATTAGAGATATGCTGATGTTTTCGCTCTAATGTTCCATTTTGCTCAGGGATTTTGTAAGAACCTGCACCGCTAATTAAGGTAATTAGTGAATTAATTATGATAATTAGGAAATGATTCCATAATTGACCTTAATAATTATTATTGGGCTTAAATAATTATACCGAGTGAGTAAAAATGCTGAAAGTCGCGTTTCGGAAGAAAAGCGCAGATACCGGTTATGCTACCCGGTATAAATGCGTACCGGAAAAGTATCCCGGAAAATTATAACGAATGCATGATAATTACTAGAATATTATGTAGGACTGGTAAAACAAGTTTCAAGTCAAAATAATGTAATTTGATGCCAGAACTGATACTGGCTATGAAAAAGCGCGTACCGGAAAGGTGCTCCGAAAAATAAAATAAAAATATGACAAATCTTAGAAAAATGTGTAGGTCTAGATTCCAAAGTTTGGGATCAAGATTTTTTGCGTTGCTATTAAGGCTAATACTGCGCTTGAGTGGCCAATTGCTTATATAGTCATTAGTTGGGCACAAAACCCTAAATAACCATATTGTCTACATGGGTTTTGGAGGAGGCTGAAAACATTTCTTCTCCTTGCTCTTCCTCTCCATTCCTTGAGTCAAGTAGCCATTTTCTTCACATTTCCTCTTCTAAACACTTTGTTGGGTGGGTTGTGGGAGTGTGAGGCTGCATTCTCTGCACACTCAGCCATTGTGGGGTGTGTTTTGAGGTCTGTTTTGGGGGTTGAGTTGTGTTGAGAGGGAGTTGTGAGCTTTCCTTGGTTGTGGAAGCTCCAAGAAGCAATCTTTGGGTAGAAAGATCAAGTCTTGAGCACCATTTTCGTACACCTTTGTGTGGCCTGAGTTGAGGAGCTTTTGGAGGGCTCCAAGAGCACACATTACTCTGTTTTGAGCTTTTGGTAAGCCTTGTCACCATTGATCTTAAGTTTTGATGCTTAAAGTTAATGCCTTTGTCATGTTTAATGAGTAATCAAGTAGGTATAATGAGTATGAACCTAAAACAGATTAAAGATGCATGCTTTAACGTGTACATGTGTTAAAAGTTGAATCTTTGTAATGAATATTCACGAAATGCAGAAACTGCATTCTGTCGTGAGATATCCGGATATTTGTCGAACAGATATCCGGATATCCATATCCGGATATGGTATCCGGATATTGGTATCCGGATGTGGGATCTGGGTATCCGGATATGGTATATCCGGATATGGTCAGTGTAATATCCGGATATGGCATATCCGGATATGTCCCTTGCAATATCCGGATATTCTGGGTTTTCGCAGAACAATAGTTGTGCTGTGTGAACAGTAGGCTATTGGGGTTTGTGGACCCTAGATTAAGGAAGTTGGACTTCTGGAATAAATGAACTAAGTCAGAATCACATGATTAAGGGCTTATGGCTTTGTTGGAAGCCTTAAGACGTAAATCGTAAAGGAAAGGCGTAGTCTTTAAGTTGCATACTTGTGATGCATAATTAATGATATATTATTGGTCCATAACAGATTGTGATACTGCTGTGTTTGGACTTGAGAGTGGTTGGATTCTTGGCTGGGATAGCTAGCTTGCAAGGTAAGCTTTCGTGTCCTCGGTTTAGCCATTTTGTGGTTCCACCATGTCCTATGGGGATGTGGTTTATGCATGCTGTGTTACATGCTTTGATGTTTTGGAAATGCTGTTGAGCTATTATATGCAATGTGCTTTTATGATATGCATGTGGTGTCCACCTATACGGTAAGCCTGAGTATGTAGCACATACAAGATGGTGAGGCTGTGGGTGAAGTGCAAGCGGTGTTCCTTGTACTTATGTGGGTATAGACGTATTCCTGCATTTCTCTGGCCAGTAGATTGTATAAACACACATGGCATGAATATCTGCTACATTGCATAGTTTTGGAACTTATATTGTAAATACTGTTTTTGAACTTATATTACACATGTAAGTGAGCTTGGGGTGGAAGATCTTTGAGGACCCCTTGCCTTACTGAGATTTCTTGTTTAGAGATCTCACCCCACGTTTGGGGACGCTTATTTCAGGTTCAGGTAATGTTGAGGGCTCAGGTGGCAGGAGGCCAGAGCTGAGTTAGACTTATCTGTATTTTGCTGACATGATGGATGCTGATTATTTGACTGTTGTCTATGTTTTCTGTTATGATTATGTTGAGACTGTTGTTGGGCATTGTTGCCTTATTTGGTGAGCATGGGGTTTGTCCATGCCACATAAGTTGGTTATTGTCTTTTATTTTATGTTGTAATTAAAGCATCAGGATTTTGACCCAGGCTATGTGTTGTAGTTCTGTGGCTTTAGATACTCACATTATATCTATATATGAGGTATTTCAGTTAGTTGTCTTGCAATTTACATACAGGCAGTATTTTATGAAATTGATTAAGTAATCAAGTTGGTTAAGTTTAATGACGTCATAATTGAATTAAAGAAAAAGTTATTCCGCATTTTAATTAAGAGTGGCTTAATACGATAGTGTGTTAACAATCCGGGTTAACACGGGCTGTTACAGGTTTCAACACAGCTACGTTGATGAATAATGCCCTCTGTGGAATAGAATTGATGCATTAAGAATTCACTTCCATTGTCTTTTCTTATAGCCTTAAGCTTGATGTTGAATTGATTTTGTATAAAAGCAACAAAATTCTGCAATAAGCCACGAGTTTCTGATTTATTCCTCATTAACAAAACCCAAGTGAATCGTGAAAAGTCATCGACAAGAGTAAGATAGTATCGGTGACCATGAACAGAACTAGTAGAATATGGCCCCCATATGTCTGCATGTAGTAAATCAAAAATACATTTGCTTTTGCTACTACTAGAACTGAAAGGCAACTTGTGTTTCTTTGCCAAGTGGCATACATCACATGGTTCAACATGAACAGATGGAATGAAAGGAAATTGAGATGACATATTTTGAAGTACTTGTTTTGACAAATGTCCTAATCGTCGATGCTGATCAGCTGATGGGGCTTTATTCATGGTTCTTGAGTTGACAGTAACTGATGGGACTTTATTTGTGGCATTTGAGTTAGCAGAGGAAATTGAAGAGGCAAGAAGAGATGAACAAGTTGGGTATTGAGTTCCAAGGGTTTGAGAGATCATCACATATAGTCCATCACGATACTCAGCAGAACCAATCATCTTCCGGGAGTTGGAATTGGGATCTTTCTGCTGAATAAGACATGAAGAAGCATAAAAAATTAGAGAATATGGCTGCAAGCTCAATAATTTGCTAACAGAAATCAAGTTGGTCTTAAATTCTGGATCATAGAGGACAGAATATAAAGTGAGAGTGGGAGAAATATGTATAGTTCCAGAAAAATTAGCAATAACCGTGGATCCATTAGGGAGATTAATGTGCAGTGGCTTAATTATATGAAAAGAAAAAAAATGAGAAAATTGAGAAGTTATATGGTCGGTTGCACCTGTGTCAATTACCCAATCAATTTGCATTGGGTTACCTGGATTACCATTGTCAATCTGGACTGCATTTGCAAGATGATCAGAATCCTTCTTCTCATTAACAGATGTTTTCTATAATGAAGAGAGGATTTGTTGATATTGATCATGAATCACATTTAGAGATGGATCCTGATTTCGAGTGCTGTGTTCTTCATCAGTGACAGCATTGTTAACATTATGTGTAGGAACCTTTTTATAGCTTGGAGGAAATCCATGAAGCATATAACATGTTTCTATGGTATGATTTGTTCTATTGCAATGAGTGTATAACCTTGCACCATAACTTCTTCCAGCTCCATTATAGCGACCACGACCTCTGGTTCCTCTTCCACCAGTATTGAAACCTCCTCTACGATTGTTATTAGCACTGTATTGATCTCCAATCACAGCAAGTGCTTGAGGAGAATTAAAATTCACACGATCTTCAGAGTGAAATTGTCTTTCTTGCTGTGTTACTAATGAAAAAGCTTTCGTGACATTCAGTAAAGGTTCAAGCAGCATAATCTGTGAACGTACCTGAGCAAATTGCTCGTTTAATCCTTTCAAGAACCTGATGGCGTAATCTTGATCACGATATTCACGCATTCTTGCTGTTGCACCACAATTGCAAGGAACATCAGGCGTTGGAAGAGGTTTCAGACTATCTAGTTTATCCCACATAATTTTCAGTTGAGTAAAATACTCACTAATGGTTTTATCTCCTTGATGCAGTTTATATATTTCCTCTTGCAAATCAGATATACGAAAAACATCTGATTGCGAAAAATGATTTTGAAGATCGTGCCAAACATAGACAGCTTTCTCAATCCACAAGATGGACTGTGCAATCGTTTCTGTGATGGATCTATGGATCCAACCAATCACAATAGTGTTACAACGATCCCATGCCTGATAAGTAGGATCATCTGGATCTCGTTCTTCAACGGTTCCATTGATGAAACCAAGTTTATTCTTCGATCTCAAAGCCATTGTCATGGAACGTGACCATGAGTGATAATTTTGCCCATTCAGTGGAGGTGAAACAAGTATCTGAGATGGATTCTCACTTGGATGTAAGAAAAGAGATTGAGATGGATCGGTCAAAAAATTAGGTAGTTGTGCGTGATTCGCCATGAAGGAGGAATCAAGGAAAAATGAATTAAAGATCAGAGGAAGAAGACGAAGCAAGAACGAAACGAAAAGAAAACTGAGGCAGATATCAGAGCTTTTGCTCTGATACCATCTTGAAGTAGAAAGAAACTAAAAGAATTCTCATACTGAAATGCATTGATTGAATCTTGAATGAATGAATAAAAAGTCCAAGAGAATACATATATAAGCTATTAACAGAGAAACTGACTAACAAAGAAATAACAAACTCCTAACTGCTCATCGTAACCGTTTGCTGACGTGGCTATGTTTCTGTTATTGTTTCTATTATGGTTAGTTGGTTGTATGTGAATAGCAGTAGCTGAATGATCATTTTTCATAGAGTGCAACAGAAGGGGGGGCATTGGGATAAAGGGAATATTTATAATTTCGCGACAAATAAAAGTGAGGTCAGAAAAATGCAGTGTACTTACTCTATTTACTTTTCGCACATAGTTCATTAGTAAATTGGTATAATTTTATATTTGTATAACTCCAATAAATTGGTACAATTTTTCTCAATATGATCAAAATTTAATTACACTGAAAATGCCAATATACTTTATAAAAAAGCAAAATTATTACATTACTGTTTTTTCAAATTAAATCTTTAGATGATTGAAAACTACTCTTTTAAATAATTAAATAAAAGAGTTCAAGATATAAGTTTTATAACTTGCGTTTTCTTTTGAAGGCGCAAGAAATACTTTGTTAAAAAAAAAAATCTTATTCATTAAAAATTGTTTTAAATTTCATCAATTTCCTAAAGTTATGTTACGAACAAATAAAAGTTTAAACTATTTTTTTTTTGGTACATAAAGTTTAAACTATTTGATCACATAATTATTTGTATTACTTTTTAAATTGTATATCACACATATGTATAATATAAATAATATTGTGAAATACAAAATTTACGGATCACTTGAATTTTGAATTATGTGACCATGACACTAACAATACAATTATTCCTCATTTATATTTTTGTAACCACTATACTAATGGAGCATCAATTCTCATTCATGGTTGTATTCCTATATATATATATATATAGGGTTTTACATTTCTCATTCAACATGAGAATTGAATTCTCATGTTGTATAGACAAAAAACATGTGGGACCCGTATGTTAGAAAAAATTATGTGTAGGACCCACGTTGGCACAGAAATCAAAGAGTGTGTAGGAAAATTCAAATTCTCATGTTAAATGACAATTATAAAACCCATATATTAATGATGCTTGTCTTGGAAAAAGGTTGATCGAATAAGAATCAGGATTCTAACCCTACTTCTATTTGTCTTTTCTCGTCTTTGCCTCTTTGTCTTATCTTTTCCTTCTCTTTGACTTTGTCTTGTAATATGTCTCTCCCTCATCCCTCTCCTTTCATTTCATAACACGTTATCAGCATGAATCGCTCTCTATGAAAATATACATTTCAAAACCATAGCCTTCTAAAAAAAAAAACCTCTTGCAACAATTTTTTAAAAACATCTCCATAAAAAAAGAAGGAAACAACCCTTTGCCACAAATGCATCTACCATATATGATTAAAAGGATTCCATGAAAGTAATTTTTGTCTACAAAGTGGGTATTTGGTCTGTATTCATTTGTGTTTTCTCTTATCGATTTCTAATTCTTCTTCTCCTAGCAATTATCATTTCTATTTATGAACTTGCAATGCTATTGGTTATTTGATAACATATATCATCCTACTCCTGAAGTAGCCATTAATGTTTAAAAGTCCTTGTTGATTATTTGACAACCTATATCCTCTTGCTCCTGAAGTAGCAATTAGTGTTTGGTAATCCTTATTATTGATTTAAGGATTTTTTTTTGTTATATAATGGCAAATGTTGGAAAACTAAAATTCCACATCCTTGAGGTCAATGGAAATAATTTTATTTTAGACCCGTTGGTTTAAAAGCAAAAAATGAACCACTGTCAAAATATCATTATTTAGAGTTATTGATTTAAAGCATTGCTAGAAGCAACTGCCAATTCTTGGAAAACCCTAGCCATTTTGAGGGCTATGAGCGTAGACAATGATATAACCCTTGAATGGATGGTAGAAAATATTACTTGTGTCAAATCATGGTAGAAAATATGGCTGATGAAATGAATGTGGCCAGTTAAGACAAAGACAAGAATGGTGAATCTCATACTATTGAAAATAAGCCCACAACCATAACCACAACTGAGGAAAATAATATCTTTGTTTATTATTACTCCTAAAATAGCGTTAATATTTTGAAATATCTTTATTCATTATTGTCACTCTATGAAAAGGACAAGCGGTGTTTATTCCTTCTGAAGTATCAAATACATATTTATATTAATGCTTCTTATTTTTTTTCTTATTAATGTTTATGCTTATTTTGTTTTATAGTGATTTTATTCATTGTGTAATTAGTTTTTATCACCTTCTTTGTATTATCTCTAGTATAAATATTTTTTTATACCTCATTTATGAAGATTTTATTGTCGAATATTATTGAATAACATGTTTTTTGTCTCAAGATTGTTAATTTTTCTAACTTCCCACTACTAAAAAAACATGGATTAGAGACGGAAAAAAATCCATCTCTAATTGAAACGAAATTTGTGATGGAATAACAATCCTTTGCAAATAGGGAGGGGATTAGGGACGAAAATATTTCTGTCTCCATTATTGACAGATTTAGAGACAGAAATTCAATCCTTCTCTAATAGACACAAATTCGTCTCTAAATCTGTCTTTAATAGAGATGACTATTTCTTCATCTCTAAATCTGTCTCTAATAGATATGACTATTTATCCATCTCTAATAGGGATAGATTTAGAGACAGAACATAATATATAAAAATAGTGATAATATTAAGGATATACATTTGGGCTAGAGACGGAATTTAGTGATTAGATTTTTTTCCATCTCTATCGGTGATGGATTTAGAGATGCAACGTGTAGTTACATCTCTACTTCTGTCACTAATATAAACGCATTTTTTTGTCTTCATTAACGAGGGATCGTGTTCCGTCCCTAAGAGAGACATATTATTTTTCGTCCCTGCTTAAGACGAAAAATAACGTGTCTCTATTTGGGATGAATTTTGAGATAGAAGTAAATGGCCCGTCTCAAAATCCATATCTAATAGAGATGGATAATTTTCTGTCTCAAATAGGGACAAAAAATAATCCGTCTCTCTTAGAGATGAAACAAGATCCCTCATTAATAGCGATTGAATTTTTCTGTAACTAACAGTGACAGAATTAGAGATGCAAATACATCTTCCGTCTCCAATTTCGTCACTGATAGATATTGAATTTTTTTTATCTCTATCAGTGAGGGATTATATTTCTGTCTCTATTAGTGACAGAATTAGAGACGAAAATGCACATCCCATCTCTAAATCTTTCACTGGCCTAATTTCAAAATAGTACAAGTTTGGACTCATTAAAAGACTTATTTAGAAATCAAATCAAAAACTTATAATAGAGAGACAACCACATTTGATAAGCCCACGAGATATAAAAAGGAAGAGCTCAAAAGGCGGATAATTGCATTTGAAGCAACAACTTGTGCTATTGTAAGGTGAAAAAAATCCTAGTTTTGAACCGATAACTTGTGCGGGCACAAAGCAAGAAAATTCAAGATTTTCAGTGACGACTTGTGTGGGCCCATAACGAGAATATCCAAGTTTTCATGCGATGACTTGTGGAGGTGCAAAGCATTAGAATCCAATAATGTAATATAGAAGAAAGAATCCAAAAGAATAGTATAATATAAAAGAATATAATGTTCAAATATTTTCATCCTTTTTTATATAAGGGGAATGTGTAAGAACCCGCACCGTTAATTAAGATAATTAGTAAGTTAATTATTATAATTAGGAAATAATTCCATAATTGACCCTAATAATTATTAATGGGCTTAGATAATTATATTGAGCGAGTAAAAATGCTGAAAGTCGCTTTTCGGAAGAAAAGCGCAGATACCGGTTCTGCTACTCGGTATAAATGCGTACCGGAAAAGTATCCCGGAAAATTATAACGAACGCATGATAATTACTAGAATATTATGTAGGACTTGTAAAACAAGTTTCAAGTCAAAATGACGTAATCTGATGCCAGAACTGATACTGGCTATGGAAAAGCGCGTACCGGAAAGGTGCTCCGAAAAATAAAATAAAAATATGACAAATCTTAGAAAAATGTGTAGGTCTAGATTCCAAAGTTTGGGATCAATATCTTTTACTTTGCGATTAAGGCTAATACTGCGCGATTAGTGACTTTGCCCATATATAGACCCATTAAGGGCACAAAACCCTAGGTCTAAATTCTCTTCACGTGAGTGTGGGCTGCAGCTTGTGTCTTGCATGCAGCCACCCTCTTCCTTGCTTGGTTGCCACCAAGTTTTCATCTTTTCTTCTTCTTTCACACTCTCCTTCTTGTAAACACTTGTGAGTGGCCTTGTGAGTGTGAGAGGTGGTAGTTTCTGAGTTGAGAAACCTGTGTGTGTGTAGTTAGTGAGCATGAGTTTGAAGCTTTAGTAATGGCTACTTTGTGGTAGTCATTGTGAGCTTCAAAGTGCCTTCTTGTGGTGCAAGAACCCACCTTGAAGTGCCATTTTCGTGCTCATACTTAGGCTGAGTTTGAGGAACCTTGGGAGAGCTCCAAGAGCACAACTTGCCTCTGTTTTGAACTTTGGTAAGTTACCTCACTATGATCATGGGTTTATAATGCTTAAAGTTGATGTCTTGGCCATGTTTAATGAGTAAACAAGAGGGTATAAGGTATATGAACCTAAAATGAACTAAAGATGCATGCTTTAACGTGTACATGTATTAAAAGTTGGACCTTTGGGATGGATATTCACGAAATGCAGAAACTGCATTCTGTCGTGAGATATCCGGATATTTGTCGAACAGATATCCGGATATCAGTATCCGGATATGGTATCCGGATATTGATATCCGGATATGGGATCTGGGTATCCGGATATGACATATCCGGATATGTCCAGTGTGATATCCGGATATGGCATATCCGGATATACCCCTTCTGATATCCGGATATCCTGGGATTTCGCAGAACAGTAGCTGTGCTGTGTGAACAGTAAGCTATTGGGGGTTTGTGGACCCTAGATTAAGGAAGTTGAACTTCTATAATTAATAAACTAAGTCAGAATCATATGATTAAGGGCTTATGGCTTTGTTGGGAGCCTTAAGACGTAAAGGAAAGGCGTAGTCTTTAAGTTGTATGCTTGTGATGCATTAATATCGACTTGTTAATGGTCCATATCAGATTGTGATACTGCTGTTTGTGGACTAGTGAGTGGTTGGACTCTTGGCTTGGATAACTAGCTTGCAAGGTAAGCTTTCGTGTCCTCGGTTTAGCCATTTTGATGTTCCACCATGTCCCATGGGGATGGGTTTATGCATGCTGTGTTACATGCTTTGATTATTTTGGAAATGCTGTTGAGCTGTTTATATGTAATGAGCATTATGATATGCATGTGGTGTCCACCTAGACGGCAATCCTGAGTATGTAGTACATACAAGATGGAGAAGCATGTGGGTGAGGTGCAGGTAGTATCCATGTACTCATGTAGGCATAGACGTATTCCTACATTTCTCTGGCCAGTAGATTTGAAAGCACACATGACATGATTAATTGTTGCATCGCATGATTTTAGAACTTATACTGTAATACTGTTTTTAGAACTTATATTACACATGTAAGTGAGCTTGGGGTGGAGACTCCTTGAGGACCCCTTGTCTTACTGAGATTTCTTGTTAGAGATCTCACCCCACGTTTGGGGACGCTTATTTCAGGATCAGGTAATGTTGAGGGCTCAGGTGGCAGGAGGCCAGAGTTGAGCTGATATTCTGATATGCTGTCTTGCTGGATTTGCTGTTATGTTTTCCGCTTTTATTATGCTATTTATGTTGAGACTATTTGTGGGCATTGATGCCTTATTTGGTGAGCATGGGGTTTGTCCATGCCACATGATTGTGTTATTGTCCTTTCATTTTTAATGCTGTAATTAAAGTATCAGGATTTTGACCCAGGATACTTGTGTAGACCTGTGGCTTAGATACTCACTTATTATATTTATGTACGAGGTATTCAGTTAGATGTCTTGCAATTTACATACAGGCAGTATTTTTATGAAAATGATTAAGTAATCAAGTTGGCTAAGTTAATGACGTCATAGTTGAATTAAAGAAAAAGTTATTCTGCATTTTAATTAAGCGTGGCTTAATACGATAGCGTGTTAACAATCCGGGTTAACACGGGCTGTTACAGAATGCTTCTTGGTCTTCTTCCACAATCCTCCTCATTAATGGGGTGGTTGTTCTTAATATTTTCCTCTTGATCGTGTTCGTGTCGAAGGTTTTAACCAGAATTTAAAATTATGTCATATTCGTGTTGTGTGTATTCATGTCGTGTCGTGTCATGTCAATTTGTATTGCCACCCCTATAACAAGCTAATTGGATTCATCATCTCTGTAAGAGATAAGTTATCCACAAGAGATCGGGGGGACTCGAATGACTTCCGAAAGATGGATAACGAGATCAAATTATGGATTGACATGCTAACCCTATGCGAAATGTTGATCACTTGATCATTCATCTAACTTTGAGGCCATAAAATATTGCTAGTACTCTGTGTGATCATATTAGGACTACTAAAGGGGTTTAGTAAGCCCAAGGTTATTTATGTCAGTGGCTATTTTGGCCTAATAGGTCACATACTTAAGATTTTTAGCTTAAAAGTTACTTAATAGCACATATTTCAAGAAAACTCTCTCTATCTCTCTCTATTTCTATATCTCTTCATTTCAAAAAAATGCACACAGTTAAATAAAAGTAGATAAGAGCTTAAAAAAAAGCTCCTCCTACGAGCTTTTAGCTTTTTTCTTCATTATAAAAAATAATTTTTTATTATAAGAGCTTTTCTCAAAACATATTTGGCCTAACTTCTGCTTATAAGTAGGTTTTAGCTTAAAAAAGAGAGGATCCAAACAAGCACTTATTTGGCAAGACTAGCATATAGTTTTGGGCCTATAAGAGTATAATGTAGAACCTTTGAGATAGTTTCATGCAGATGCTAAGTGGATATAATATTTGTAAAGTTTTTTTTTATAAACATATTTATAAAGTTTAAATATAATATTTATAAAGAATTAGATTGAGTATTTGTAAAGTCTAAATAAAATATTTAGATTAAATAAGAACTAGATTCTAATCTTAATTTAAATTTTGAATTTGAATTCGGATAAGATAAAGATAAGATAGAGATCTTATCACATGAATGAAATTTAAATAGTTTAAATTTTATTCACATCGTAATAATGTTATTATTATTTTACAAATAATATTAACATTTATTTTTAAATTTACTTTAATTAATAATATTATAATTTAAATTCTTTATGGTTTTATACATCCAGATGTTTTAATATAATATAATATATATTTTATATTTTACATTAATATAATATTTAAATACATAATAAAATTAAGTATTAAAAAATGTTATCGTTTAAAAATCAACCCATCTTTTTTTTTTTTTTTTTTTTTGGTAAAAGGAAATCAACCCATCTTAAAAAGTATTAACCCATGTTATGGTTTAAGAATTATTTAAGAAAATCTAACTTGTATTAAGAATTAAAAAACAATTGAAAATAAAAAGATAAGATTTGATAACTTCCCACTCACATCATCCCCCTAATTTCTCTTCCGGCCACCTCCCTATCTTTTTGATATGAAAGTTGAGTATCCATTGAGCAGTTGAAACAATTAGCAAGATAAAATTATTATCTCTTTGAATTAAAGAGCATATAATTTATCCTAAAAAAAATGTACAGTAAGTTGAAGGAAAAAAAAAACGTACAGTTAGTTGAAATTAAAGAGCATATAATTTCTCTTCCACCTCTCATTGAATTAAAGCGTACAGTAAGTTGAAAAAAAAAAACTAATCTAAAACATTAGGATGCTGTACGTAATAGTTTAATCAGTTGGGAGAAAATTGAAAAAGAGTGACTTAAGTAATGATTTTCGGGAAAAAATTAAAAAAGAAATTAAAAGTATGTTTATTTCTTAAATAAATAAAAACCTAGTTATTTTGAATTTTAGTAGTTAAATTTCTCAACAAAATTTAAATTGTAAATACATTCTTATCTGCTTTTATAGACATATTTATTTAAAACATTACTCTTAACTTTCAACTTAACATATGGAAAAACCTTTACATGATTAAGAAGTTAAATATACAATAAAGCATTTATAAACTTACGCTTAACAAGCATAATTAAGTCGTTGAAAAAAATTGCAAAAGATATTCCAATAAAAAAGCGAAGATTTTTATTTGCTTTAAAAAAGTGAACTTGGATCGTAATTTTTTTTTTTAATAACATTCGTAATATTAACTTATTAAAGCATGCTTATTCCTGCCATTTTTTAAAGCGCGCGAACTCTGATTTTTTAATTTTTTTTAACAATTTGATTAAAAACAAAACCCATAAATTACACAAGATTGAAAATTTTATATAGATAAAAACTAAATAAAGAGATGCCAATCAAATCCATATTGTATGAGATATTATTTAAATAATCATTAAGTTATTATTTTTTTCAATCCCTCCAAAACTTCATTCCCATGTTTTTTACTGTTTCAGTTCATTCCCACCTCCCAATCTTGATTCGCGTCTTTGAGTTTTGTTAGTCGAACGTGTATTAGTTGTTGGCTCATTGTTTGTTCTCTCACCATTCTCATAGCACACATCACTTTTGCATCTACCACATACAACCACCATTCCAGCTTTGTAACCATCCCCCTTCTCAACAGAGTTTCTGGATCTACCACTGAAAATTATCATTCCAGCTTTGAAACCATCCCCTTTCTCAACACACGGGTACACGTTATTTTTTCTATTTGTTCTTTATATTTAATCCTTTTGATTTATCACGCAGAACTTCCTATATGTTTCAATTTTGTTGTTGTGATGATAAATAAACTCATTTTTATAAAATCAGTTGTTTGGCCTCCAATATCATTGTTATTTGTTAGCTATATGTTTCAATTCCTTAAACTCATGGCAGAAATAGATGATTAAACAAATGATAAGTCATTAGTGAATGTGTTCTTGAAACAGAATCGTAACATATATCATTACTCTTGTACTATAAGAATAGTTCACGTAATTCAATTATATATTTTACTATGAACTCTTCCTATGTGATAGGTGTCATATAGTGAAGAGACTAGTGATAAAAGGGGATACTATACAAAATAGTTTTGATTTTTGAGTAGATGAATGTAGGGGTTAACATGTTCCATTATGATGTCTTTCAGAAGGTAAGATGGCTTGTTGGTTCCTTGTTTTTTAGATGGAGCTTATATGTAAAGTTGAAATCCATTTATTGTGGAGTATAAAGATTCCTGGGTAGAAAAGGTCAGAAATTTCCGATTTTGTTGCTTGTCATGTTTTGGGTACGAAGGACCTGCACATGTTGAAGGTTATATCCCAGCAACGGAAATTAAAAAGAGATTGGTAAGTAATTTGAATTAAAAATTGTACAACTAAAAATTATTGTTTCTTATCTTCATTATGGATGTTTGGATAACCTTTTGTATTGCAAAGGATGGATCCTACTATAAATCCAGAGTCATTATCTTAGGAGGTATTTAAGAAGATGCACATAGTTAAATCGGATGGCTTGTGGGTTAATGAAAAGACAAAGGGATATGCTATAAGTTTGTGATATTTGAGAATTTTTGTAATTTTAGGAGGACTTTTTGAAGCGAAGGACTGATCGCGATAACGCATTGGAGGCTGGGGCAGAGGCATCCACTTGTCAATATGATGAAGTGTTATTATTGCAGGCTGTTGGTGGTATGAACAAGAAAGGTCGAATATATGGTTTAGGTGCAGAGGCGCGGAATTATAAGTCCATAAAGATTTCTGCTAGCTTGTCAGGAGTCTCCACGGATGAGTATGATCACATGAGAGACTTGGTCACCAGCTTATCCAGCCAAAATGAGCAGCTGAAGCAGAAATATGAGAACACGCAGCAACAAATGACTGTTATGAAAAAGAAAATAGACCAAGAGATGGCAATTATGAAAGAGAAAATAGACCAAGAAATGGCAATTATGAAAGAGGAAATAGACCGAGAGATGACAATTATGAAAGAGCAGCTGGCGATGTTGATGGCTCGTTTAGGAGGAGATGTGCGCACCCCCACTACTACTACTTCGGCACTAGATGCACAGAGTGATGATTATGATGATTATAGTGATACTCAGTTGCATGATGATAATCGATAGTATGCATATTTCCTTTTCTTATTTTCATTTGTCAATATTGCTTGTTATTTCGTACATTTGTTATTTTTTATGAATTCACGCAAAAACTTATTGTATTACAATGATTGGATTTGATTTGATCTTTATGTTCATTTAGTATAGCTATTTTATATTTTGTGTCAATTGGATTTGCTATAAGAATATTAGATTATAATTAATATTAGTTTTCGGTAAAAAAATAAATTTTCAATGTAATTGATCTTGAAAAAAATTCAAATATTAGGGATGAAAAATAAAGACAGAAACATATGTCACCAATTGGGATGGAAAACATTATCATTAATAGAGATAGAAATATTATATTACTAATAGAGAAAAAAAATTCCCTCACTAATAGAGACAGAAACAATCCATCACTAACAGAGTGGGAAAAATATCCATCACAAATAGAAAGGAAAAATATTCATCACTAACAAAGATGAAAATTATCCATCACTAACAAAGACAGAAAATTATTTGTCACTAACAGAGAGGGGAAAAATCCATCACTAACGGAGACGAACAACTTCCGTCTCTAATAACTTCCGTCTCTAATAGGAACGGATTACACATATTTCACGTGCATAAATTAGTGACCGAAAATAATGTCACAGGGACATATTTATCCATCACTATCAGGGAGAGAAATATTTCTGTCTCTAATAGTGACATAATTTTTTTCGTCTCAGGTAGAGATGAATTTGTTCCGTCCTAAAACTCGTCTCTATTATGGACAAATTCATAATTCTGTCTCCACCTGTTAGTGACGAGCCATAATGTAACGGATTTTTGTCCGTCCCTAATTCCGTCACTAATCTACTTAGTTACGGAAATATTTCACTTAGTGACAGAATTATTCCGTCTCTAATTGATGTTTTTTTAGTATATTTCATGCATCCCGGAAGAATTGCACAAAATAAATTATTTTTCTTGGTCATAATTTTTTTTTTTGAATTTCTGCAAAGTTCTTGAAGAACTATAACTTTAGACCATGAGAGGAAAAAAAAATTAACCAATTACTGATTGATTTTAAATAAAAACATTGAGAGATAAAATTCTATATACTTTTACTATGCATCTTGAATATGCTCCTGAAGTAGTCATTTCGAGAAAATTGGTGCCAAAAGTTTGACCAATGGGTTTAACCTCATTCCCTAAAGTAAATGTTCAAAATTATAATTTTAAACATGACAAAATTATGGTTATACCCAATGATCGTAGATATGACTAAAACAAGTGTTGCAAACTTGATTTGGGGGCTCCAAAAGAGCTTAGATTATATTACTTTAGAGAAACAATCAAGGAACAAAATAAGCTCTCCCAGCAGGAGTATGCTCGAGCAAATATTTTGTTGTCATCATTTCTATGGTGATCATAAAGCCAAATATTTAGTAGAAAAAGATTCATTAGACCTTACAATGTTTCGAATAATTTCAAAATTAAAATTATTGATGAAGACATGTCAGAGAAATTATTTTATGCTTTTATGCCACAAATATGCTCCCGTAGTAGCAGTATTAAGATCACGATTTCAAGTTAATATCATGCTTCATATTGTCACACAAATTTTTATGAAAAATCTTTAATTAAGACTAATTATTTGTATTTCATTCTTTGAAGTGAATGTAATATCATTATATAATCATGGATGTAGAATAACAACTATCATCGGCATGGCTATAACAATAGTTGGCATCATGATGATCCTCGAAGAGCTAGTTATTCAGATATGTTGATTTAATGGATCATTTCTCCTATTATTACGTGAATGAAATAGTAAAAAGACAAAAACACATGGAATCAGAGTAGTCTCTAGGGGAAAGCCTAGTATGTGAGAGAGGGAGCTATTGTTCGGTGATTCCTAGTGTTTGACTTGATTATGCATTGCTAGATTCTCAATATGAGTTTGGCCAACTCATTCTTGGTATGATGATTGTATAATTATGGTAAACATCGAGATACACTTGAATGTCTACTCAAATGTTGAATGATCTGACCGTTAGAGGATTAGGATTGCCTTTAACATGGTAAGCTATCACAAGGGAATATTGAGATATTCTTGATAGTAGAGGGATCATGATTGAATGTTGAAATGGTTTCAATTGTACACTTAAATTAATTGTGGTATTAGGTGGATAGACCTAATCTAAATCTCTCGGAAGAGATTAAATTGCATGTGGTTACACTTTATGTTTATCATATATGTGTATACTTTGACATTGATAATATCATTGATTTGGGCTATATATTTGATGGATATACATACCCTGGTCGAAAGGATTGAATCCTAAAACGGTCAGATGACCACGATCCTCTTATCCTAAGGAAGTGGGATTAAGAAGTGGTTACAAAAGTTGTAGATGTTATGTGCGTAGTTGAATTTACCACGTATAAACGGGTGTAATCTTGATAATGAAGATGAGGGAACCCTTATGAAATTCCACATACTATCGTAATGAAATATTTGTGAGAATTTTTGACATGATGTCATGTACCACTGATTGTGGTGCTTTGAATAATGTCTAGA
Organism: Gastrolobium villosum; assembly: GCA_032173675.1. Lineage (NCBI taxonomy): Eukaryota > Viridiplantae > Streptophyta > Magnoliopsida > Fabales > Fabaceae > Gastrolobium > Gastrolobium villosum. Next base: position 17,597 of record JAVKPL010004078.1, read on the forward strand.
TGCTTTGAAATTCCACATAAGAAGATGCTTGCTTGTAATGCTTTTGTAGCTTCTCATTGTTATTTATCGGTTTCCATGGCTGATAGACAACCCTCTAAGTGACCCGCGATGGAAAGATGTCCCAAGAACTGTTATGATGGGTCTTCTTCGTCTAGTTTGGATGATGTGACCCAATGGATATGCCGTATATGTACTTGTTCGTAAATGATCTGATAGAGCATGCTCGGTTCGTATTGGAGTTTCTGTGGTGAGGCATAGTAAAGTCGAAGTCTTTAAACTCAGCATTTTTCTTAACTAAGGGTTTTGATATTGTCAAACTACTAAACTGGGCACGCTTGAGGGTACTGATAAAGATGTCGTGCCTATATTCGGAGGTCATGGTGAAAACTTCTATCAAGATTGGCGCCATTACAATGGTGACCTCACATCCACTGTATGTGGCATTGACATTCTGGTGATTTCGGAGATGTGGACAAAGTTGCTAGAATAAGACTTCGATGCTGAGGAGGTTGCCACTTATGACGGGGAACATCATGCGACCATTGAAGACTATAGGCGATGAATTATCAAAACCACCCTCTGTGTCAGTATCCAATGAATCACTTAGTAGAGTTACACTGTAGGTTCTATCTCCTCATCACTGTTCATATCCAACGAATCATCACCTTCTTGATCCCCTGATGTGATTTGACTTAACATTGGTGGAGGTGCAGATGAGTGGACAAATCTGTCTTCGTGACCACCATATCATTTTGTGCTCATCTGCATCGATTGAATGGGTAAATAAGATGGTTGACTAGAGTCAACTCCAACATATATTACAATAAACTTTTGGCCATTCTAGCCAAGATATGCATCAATCATACAGTCCACACATTCACTGTCATAATTACATAGGTAACACCCATTAGAAGACTTGTACCTGACTACCATGAGAGAAACACATCGATTGCCTTCGAGACATAATTTTTGTTAAACTCTCCTCTTGAGATCGTTGTATATAGTGTCTTGTTTGATTTGTATTGTTTTTCTATGGCCTTCAAAAAATAGACTATTAAGACCTTCAAATTGTCTACTATTATGCTAGACAATTGCAACATATGGTTGGGAACTTGAGCTCATTTTTGTCACGGATTAGGATTTGGAGATGGGTTCAGATTTTTACACAAAAATTCGAAGTTTTAAGGATAATAATGACAATGATTTGATAAGAGTAGATGTTTATGATGGTGGGGTAAGAATTAAATTGTTAGGTTGGAAGGAAAATAAAAAACTAGTGGGAAATTGTGATAAACTCTTTCGAGGAAAAAATATTGGCGAAGCCCCAATTATAAGCATATGGCTTATAGTTAGTCAAGTGACTGAGCCAGTCACTCGAGTAAATGACTTACTCAAGTAATTGAGAAGGTTAATAAGTCAGTTACTCGAGTAACTATTAGTCAACGACTAGTCAAACAAGGGATTCCTATGTAGTTTAGAAAAAAGGGTTACAATAAATATATAGTTCAAAATAGGGCAGAATGATAAATTATTTAAAAAATAGGGGCACAATGGTCAACCACCCTTGTTTATAAACATTATAATAAATTTATATAATATTTTCCCTCAAATTCTTTTTTTTTTCATAAAAATGAAGTACCGTGCAAAACTATAAATTAAAATAAACTTGGATTGAGAAATTGAGAAATTGAAAAAGAAACAATAAAAATTATCGGGTTTTTAGATTTGAGAAAGTTTAATTATGATTTACCAAATATCGGGTTATAATTAAGGTAACTTGATTTTATTAGGATAATTAATAAAACATTGTGTATGTGAATTTCTACTTTTATCATTTTTATCTGTTATTTGCTTAGATTAATATATTCATCAATAAAGGTAAAAAATATATATGAATCTCAAACCGGTCTTGATCCGACTTGAATACTAAATATTTAAATGAACAAGAGAGAATGTAGTTTTTGGCATCGCCCTTTGTTGTCACAATTAACAAAGAAAAAACATGTGTATTAATCAATGATTTATAATATCAATTTAAAAATAAATAACGTTATGTAAGATTATTAAGTAAAAAAATCAGTATTTATCAATAATTGTCCAAAACATGTAAATTTTAAAACATCATATGATATCAATCGAATTAAACCAACTTAAAATGTGAGCTAAATTTGACAGTAAATCCAAATCAGTTTTGAGGTGGGATGAGTTATTCTGTTACATCTTGAGAACACCTCCAAATTCATAAATCCGAAAAATCAATAAACTTCTTGTTGGATCAAAACAAAACTTGCAAAGGTGGTTTAATGTCTAAAGCGTATTTTGTTAAACGTTGGTATTAATCATAAGTTTTCCTTTCTTTCTTTTTTCTTTTTTCTTCACACGGCTTTAAAACATTGAAGTCCCAAAAATTTACTAATACTACATAAAATATTTGTTTACCCGGGCTTTTTTCATATTATTTTTTTTTAAAGGAAATACTTCTAAATAGAGAAGCACTTAAAAAAATAACTTGTTTTAATAAAGAAAAATAAAAAATAAAGAATTAGTTTATCCAAAGAATTTTTGGCTTCTAATTTCTATCTCCTTATCAACCTCTGCTCACAAGCCAACCCGCAGGCTCGCCAAAGCCATTATCGACGATCCTGACTCCCAATCCCTGCCGCGTTAACCACCGTACTAACATTACCAAACCACCACACCTGAGTCACCACTCTTGTTCCCCAAATCCTACAGATCAATCAAGCAACGTCGTTTAGTCGCATCGCAAGCCACCCCCGACCCTTTCTATAGATTAAAAAAATAAAAAATTGATTGTTGCTTTATAAGGTGCACGATAACATTTCCAATTTTTTCCCGCAAAAATAATTAAAAAAAAAATGTTTGATAAAAACGAAAGGGTTGAGATATATAGTCCTACATTGGTTGGATGAACAATTAATGTGAAGTTTATAAGGCCTTTGGTGTATATCAAAGTTTTTTACATGGTATCAGAGTCTCGTTGTCCCTCACTTTCTCTTGTGGAATTTCTTAGCACAGGTAAGCTGGATCTGTTGCATTATCCACTCTTAAGCCCAATGGGCTCTTACTACCTATTTTTCTTACTACTTCTTACTACCAAATCTTAACCGTTGATTTCCGTCAATCTAACGGTTATAATTTATTGCAAATTAATAATTATGATTCCATAAATTACAACTGTTAGATTGACGAAAATCAACGATTAAAATTTAATAATAAATAGTAGTAAAAAAATAGATAAT